>JAGDQP010007038.1:0-40826 GCA_022664845.1 Lepisma saccharinum
CAGATCGTAACCAAACTTGGCATATCGATAAATTATGGTATCTAACAAATGCCCTACAATATATTTTATAGAACCTACCATTCAGAAGGAAATGAGAAAATGATAATTAATGAGCGAAATCTGACGTACAAAGTAGTAAAGCATTACTATAAACATTCGTTCAAGTAGCTCTGATGGAGCAAGAGGTAGAGAGTTAGACATGGCCAGGCCAGGACTTAAATCTCGGACTTTTCCTACCGTAAGGCTCTACATTTTGTTCCACCAGAGCTGCTGGACGGAACGTTTATCGTAATGATTCTACTACTCTCCGCACGTCAGATCTCTCTCATTAATTATCATTTACATCTTTGCTACTGGAGGGCAGGTTCTAGAAGAACTGTAGGGTTTTTGTTAGATAATTTATCGATATACGAAGTTTGGTTACGATCTGAATTTTCAAAATCTGGATGTTTTGGTGTCAGTTAATTGAAGTGAATAATTGGTTGGTTGGTTGGTAACAATGTAAAGCGTATAAAACAGCTAAGGTCTAACAGCGAGACTTCTCCGACTACGTGACGTTTCCTTTTTTTATACCTTGTTTGCATCTTTTACAAAAAAAAAGTTACACCAGTGTTTCTAAACCTTTTTCATCCCACAACCCCCCGCGCCCCTTTACCATGCTTTCTACCCGGCAACCCACAATTATATTATTGTGTGTATATTTGCTTTTCATTAAAAAAAATGGCAGTTTATTTCCTATATTTTATAATAAATATCCTAATTATATTATCCAAAAACTATTAAAAAACTTCATTATCTTTAGTAATGATAAAAACATCAAGCAAAATAAAATACTTTCTTTGAAATGAATTAGTTGAACCTACAAAATTCTCGTTAAATTTATATTTCCTCCTGTCCTCGCGACCGCCTTACACACATATCGCGACCCCCAAGTTGAGAAACCCTGAGTTATACTCAGCATCCAATGGCCATCTCTACGTTGCGACATTTCATTTGATAATTGTGAATTAGAAAATACAAAATGAACACAGAAAACATCAGCGCCACTCCATCTGAGCTGGGATGCGTCGAATAGGCCCTCCTTTCTATATTCTAGACCTGCCGGCAGAATTCTTTTACAACGGAATGCTGATACTTTATACATAAATTCCAGATTTAAACGGTCGGAAAATGGCCGGAGCTCCAACCTTTTTCCGACCAGCAGAAAGTGGGCGGGGTTACGTTTATTTCGCGACCATCAAGATTAGATGATGCCGCGTTCTTTTCTCGACCATCAGCAAATGGACAGGGAGCCGCCTTTCTCCGACCTAAGGAATTGAACGAGGCCCCATCCTTTTCCCACCTTCAAGTGCTGGGGATGGTCGTGGTTTCATCTCTATGCTGGCAAGTCAGAGGCCGACGGCAGTCAACAAACGGTCCGACGACAAAACGCCGCTTGTGGCTGCACGCCGACCTTCCCCCAACCATTTTCCGGCTACTAGTTTGGGTTCTTCCTATCCCCTACACCGGCCCGACCATTTGCCGTCTTGGTCGATATTTGGTTTGCTGGGTAGTAGTAGTCTACCTGAGCCTTAGATGTCTGAAGGTCATAAAAAAATCAATTGAATAGTAGTAGTAATAACAGCTGTAGCAGATCTGCACATGGGGGCGCAGCCCGGAAAGTCCGGCTACGATAAAGGAGGCGCAGCCCCACAAAACTCACAAAGTTAGGGACACCCCCCCCACGGGAAGTGAGTATTGGTGACAGTCCTGATGACTGTTGTGAACATATTTTATTCACCCCACACCAACGGGTGGACAAATCAGCTAGTAACTGATAAAGCATAATTTGGTATTTTAATGAAATATCATGTGCACAAGGTTCATTTATGCCTTGTAATTTACTAAACTGAGAAAACATAAAACGGAAAATACACGTAGAACTATAGAACAAGCTCATTCAAAACTAAAACATGAGAACTAAATAATAACACAAACAAGTAAAAAAGATTTAACGAAAAAAAAGTGTATGTGCGTTCTGAGGGGTTCGAACCTCAATCGTAACATCAATCTAGCTAGATACAGGAATTCACTGTTGAAGGGTCTGAAAATTCTAAGCTTTTTGCTCTGCTCTGGTAACATTACGTCACGGATTATAGCTTGTGTTGTTAGTGAGGCAGCGAGTCAGTCAACTGTGGCCAATGTTTCCTTTCTCAAATCTAGCCAAGTCTTATCGTTCGAGCCTTTTTCTGTGATTCAAGACTGTATGAGTCATGTTGCCAATTTTAAATTCAGTACTCCACAAACTACTAAAACTACTGTATAATTTGCCGAAAATGAAGATAAATTATGAATGAAGGTCATTTATAAAATTTTGTTATGTTTATTGGTGAACTTTTGTTTAACACCAACAACATAATATTAAATATCCAAAAAACCAAAAGTATTTTTATACGGTTGTGAAGAAAATATATCATGTGTAACGTCTTTATAGAGGATCTGAGTATGATGCTGACCCAAATATTAATTAGTATGTCAAGAAAATCAAAAGTTCAAGCTCATTTAAAGGTAGTCCATTCAATTTTTTTTTTTACTTTTTTCCCAAACAAAAATACAATTGAACTGAAATAAAAGGATTATCTAAAGTAATTTAGGAGAATTAATATAGTAACAGATGGGATAAGCTTCAGGCTTATGTAGTAAGTGCTGTGAATCCTTACCCAACCACTGTTTCCGTCTCTTGACAACTTTCAGCTCAGAAACCATTAAGACAACATAAAGTATGATACCACGAATACGTTCTCTTTATTTACTGTCTCCTGTCAAGCAATTGTTGGGAGTTATTTGAAAAAAAAAAGTTAAGTGAACAGATTGGCGAGTCCTTTGTAGCAATAAAAGGGGATATCTGCTGTCCCGTTAACAATTTCCATGAACAACATGACTCATGATGAAAAAAGGACAGCCGTTAAAACAGGACGTCTGGTCACCGTCGTCCTAATATAGAGGCCCAAAGCGCCATAAATAAAATTTAATTCAATAAATTCATGGAGAGAATACAGTTACCCGCATATTTCACTTGCTTCATTGATACTAGCAGACAATAAGTTCGCTTTCTGACGACTTTTCCCTCGCCCGTAACGTAATAAAAATAATCCTATCAACAGTCAGTTAATACTAAGGATAATAAAACAATTTAATAAAATTAATCATGCCTTTTGTATTCGAAAAAAAAACACTCAGGGCGTAGAGGCAACTCGAACTGACAACCCTTTGCTTCGCCGTCGCCAAGCTTAACCACTACGCCACAGATAACGGTGGAGTATCGTGTTTTCATTACCGTTTACTAGCACAGCATTGAATGACAGTCTTCACTTCGAAATTTCAAACCGATATTGTGTCTTTCTTCTCGCCTTCTCGGGAAAATAATAGTTTATATTACATGGTTGTGCACTGCATATGTTGTATCTGTAGCTTATGTTTGTGTAATGTTTTATTTGAAAGAACATTGTCTGTAATCTCAGTTGCTAATAATACTAAAGATATGCACTGTTTCGTAGAGCCAAGATAAATATCCCTTCTTTCCTTTGAATTTCCCCGTCAATTTCCCTATGTTGCCAAATCTCTCAGTTTTGGACTTAATTTTTTTCGATCATTTCTTCATGTTTCTGTTTTTTCGTTATATTTTTATTATTTATTAACATTTTTGTGACGAAATTTCAGGAAATATTCCTTTTCACATACTTCACATTTATGACAGTTAAGCGAACGCTAGAATTCAAGGAGAAAAATTTTATTTGTCAAAAACTCTCAAATAAAGACATGCGAAAAATTTTTTGAGCATGAGTGTACATATTAAATATTTTTTAAAAAAATAATGCTACGCCACTTAATCACTTCAGAGAAATAGCTGAAATGACACCAATACTTTTACAGTGTATTAATAAAAATATTTTACCTGTGTAAAAAGTCTTCTCTACAAGGGCACTATTGTTATACACAAGGACTTTCAGAGAAGCCCGTGGGAGTAAATTTTAAGCCCAGATCAGCAAATTTAGTGCGGCTGACTTTCCTGGTTGGCTACATTTTACTTCCGTAAAACAGAGACCGTGAATGGCCAAGGTGTTTGTGACCCGCAAAGCAAGATATGAATTTTCTAGGGTGTATAATTAGCAATGTTCCGATGGGTAAAATGCCGAGTTAAATGTTTAGAATTCAGTAAGTGGGTTTTCCTTTCTTAAATGTACTATGGCATAAAGTTTTAACCTATTTTATTAATTAAAAATAAAGTTGATACTTTTATATAGTAGTATAACCGGAACTACTAAAAATGTGAGCGAAGAAATCACATTATTTTACATTGTCCTCATGTACAAGGACACTGTCCGTTGTACATACATTATCATCTAGCACTGTACTACTACGAACGAAACTACCTGTAAAATATATTAATGAAAATTTGTAACCTGTCAGTATAAATCAATGAAGAACTATGTTTATGTTATGTTCCAGAGAATATACTACGAATACCTATTATATATATTCATACTGGGGAAATTGTATATATTTTTACGTATTTCTTAAGGATTGTTCCATTATGTACAGGGTAAGTCAAAATGATGTACCCGAATTCATAAATTTATTTTGTGAAATATAATGAACATATCTGAATATAATACATGTGGTAAGAAGGGTAACTCTCAAAGTTTTTTTCAGTCACATCACAAGTGCTCTATGTGAGCACCTCGCGTAACACGACACACATCAAGCCGATAGTCTATCTCCTGCCAAACCTTGTGTAGTGTGTCACGGTCAATCTCTGCAATGGCTGCTGTGATGCGGGCGCGAAGGTCACCCAATGTTGTTGGAAGTGGTGGTACGTAAACACGATCCTTTATGAAACCCCACAAAAAGAAATCACACGGGGTGAGATCGGGGGAACGAGGTGGCCAACGAATGAGAACTCGATCCTCCTGAGATGCACGGCCTATCCAGCGCTGTGGCAATGCCTCATTGAGATGATCCCGAACGCTGCCATGGTAATGCGGAGGGGCACCATCCAATTGAAGAATGAAATCTGCACTATCCTCTTCGAGCTGTGGAAGGAGCCATTGTTGCAGCATATCAAGAAAAACATGTCCTGTCACAGTAGGTTCAAGGAAGAAAAAGGGCCCATAAATCTTTTCATGGGAAATGGCACAAAACACATTCACCTTGGGTGAATCGCGTTGGTGTTCCACAACTGCGTGGGGATTATCAGTTCCCCAGATCCTTACGTTGTGTCTATTCACATTCCTAGAAAGGTGAAACACCGCTTGATCACTGTAACGTAACCTTTCGGCGAACCCATCCTCTTCCATTAACGTGAGAAAATCAGCACAGAAAGACGCTCGAGCAGCATAATCAGTGTCTCTTAAGGCTTGTAGCAGTTGCAAGCAATAGGATTTCATTTGTAAACGTTTTCGCAGAATTCGCCATACAGTTTTCTGTGGCATTTCAAGTTCCCTCGCTGCCCGGTAGGTAGACTTCTGTGGACTCCGCACAAAACTGGCGCGAACACGTTCCACTGTCTCTTCCTCAGCTGAAGGACGGCCAGTCGATTTTCGCTTACAGATGCAGCCCGTATCTCTGAATTTTTCATACCACGTAGGAATGGTTTTTCCAGTAGGTGGGTCTCTGCCATACTTGGTACGGAAATGCCGTTGAACACTCGTCACAGAGTTGTTTAGATGGTAATCCAGCACACAGAACGATTTCTGCTCTCCAGTCAGCGCCATTTTCGTTAACTGCTTCCAGCGCCGCGTAGCGGTAGACAATGCAACCAGGCGGGACATAAACTAAACTCAACTAAACTTTGAACTTTTACCTTTCCTTGCGCGTAGCTCACATTAAGATATGTTCATTATATTTCACAAAATAAATTTATGAAATCGGGTCCATCATTTTGACTTACCCTGTATATGTTCAATCATTGTTTTCCAAATTGTATTTTTATTTGCCTTATTGGAGATTTGAACAAAGGAATAGTCAAGATGTTACTAGGTTTTGAAAATTTTGAGATGTGAATCTTCCATGGTGAGTAAGGTTGGGTTGTCAGTTAATTGTATTCGCACATTAGTGCCAATTACAATCAGCATTTTATTTTGTAAATTACTTGAAAAGTTTATAAACGAGGAAAAAGAAACATTTAATTTTCATGTTCCTAGAGTAATTATATACAGTTAATGACTGCCGTGCTTAATACTGTCTGATATAGTAGCAATAATTGAAATGAAATAAAAAAATTAAAAAGACGAATTTCTTAGCATTCCTGTTTGTATATTTCGTAGTGTGGAATGAGGTTTGGTCTATGGTATTCCATTCACATTCATACCAGCTTGCTTCATTCTCTGTTAGTAAAACCACCCCATCAGTTTGCAGCATGATATTTGTAAGGGATCAGGGTCTAACAGAAATAAAAACTTATGATTTAATATTGTATTGAATATTATGCTTTCATGAAATTAAAGTACAGTGTAACCAAGATCCTTCTTGCCGTTTTTGATAAAACATAAATCTATACAGAAAATTGCACCTATGATTATCCCGGCCACGGTCATTCCATCTTAAATAATGTATATTAAAATTGTTGGGTCTCGGACGATTACGATTGGTTCGGCGCCCAGCGCTTAACTGATCGGTCGGGACCTTGGAGGAATTACATTAGAATTCTATTCTATTCCCTCCCGGGTCGGGACGGTATTCCTTCCTTGGTGCTCTTCATCGTGTGCCGGCACGTTTACTTTCAACAAATTTAGAGTGCTCAAAGCAGGCCGTGTCGCCTGAATCAGTATTGCCAACCGTACGGCCCTGGCCGTATTTGTAAGGTAATTGCTCCCCTCTGTACGGTAAACGCAGAGACGGCGCCAAGAAGAAATATCCGGGGGAACTACAGCATTTTATTTGAAAAGCTTGGGGGCCTGATTAATAAAACACACACATACGTGTATATATAGGTTGATTCTTCAAATTTTTTAAATTTAGGATCAAAATGTTTATGTGAAAGTAATGTTAATATGCGCCTTGTTCAGAAATGTTTTGGTTGGACTGCGTGTCAAACTACTGTGTTTACTTTTTTTTAAATTGAAAACACATTTTTACAAAATTAACTATTTCTTGTGTAGAATAAAAATTCATTTGAAGCGTTATGCAATAAAGTTCCGATTTATGGAATTAATTCTCACTACTTTAGTAACAGTTCATTACTTGGTACCTCCGATATAAAAGAATTATATTCAGTTTTCTCAGATAAAAATATCTATAATACCTAAACCCATAATATGTACAATGCCCATAATACCGAACACCTGAAAATATATATAATAAGTGTCTCACTTTTAAGTAAACTCGGGTACTTAATATATCTACAGCATGAGCTTTGCGTGAACACTACATCTATAATTGAATACGTCTGTTTTTGTGTGCACTTAAAAACTTATCTACAATTTGAGTTATGTCCAAGGACTTAGCAAATTTCTTCTCAATTGAAAGTACAGATTCCTATCAGAGCCAGTTTTATTACTAAGATAATCTTTTACTTGGCGCAAAGTATAAAATGTTCGTTCACATCCAGCTGTTGATGGGGGTATGCACATTAGTCAGTTCGTGAGAAGCAATTTTGAAATTCTTCAGCATAGAAAGAAGCTGTTCAAGACTTTTTATTTTTACATTATTTTCGCCTCATAGCGTGTGATGACTTTTGGGACGTGTTTCTGTTCTGATTCCAGACTATCTAAGCCACAATTGTAGTGACGACCTGCAACTTTTCGTATTTAAGAAAATGTTCACTGTGTGGGTTCAAAATAATATACTGCTTATATTTGTAGATCTTTCCTTCAACTCACAAATAAGACGATTAGGCACTGGAAACTATATTTTAATTCACACATCTTCTTCAGCTATTGCCTATTGTTTTAATGTGACACACTTTCGACAATATAATTCTGAAACTGTTTTGGAAATTTTTGAATGCTCTTGGTATTACTAAACGTTTTAATATTCTCTTCCTCAGAGGATGCCTTTACTTCTGCAATGAAACGCTCAAAATTACTTGTGTTTGTTCGTAATTCATCTGCTCTTTTTACTAAGGAATCAACAAGAGTACAGGCTATAACAAGGTCACAGTCACTTTTCTGCAATCGGAGACTAAGATCTTTCAAAAAAATTTCCAAAAAAATTGCTTTGTTGTTACTGCTTTCACATTCATGGGAACTTCGCAAGGAGATATTTTGACACTCCATCAATAGTAAAATTTTAGCCACAGTTGACCCATAGTATCTATTTTCCGCTATTATTGTTTTGTTAGCAACACTTATCTTGCACGAAACTGATGTCTATTGGTTACGACTAAGTGTGAAGTTCGCCCTTTTTCCATGTTATTTCGGTGACTGCTGCTTTCGTCGTGCTGCTTGATGCCAGCATGTTTTTCTACTGCCTTTCAATTATTAAATCCTTTTCCGTAAAACACAGTTAACTTGTCAAATCCCACAGATAAAAATTGACAAGCGAAACAATATACACTGTTCTTCAGGAGAAATGTTTTTGTAGTGACTTTTATCAGAGATGGTTCAGACAGGGAATTTGATAATCCAAGAAACATATTATTCGCCTCAGACGCTGTGTTGATACTAGTTATGTTGCGATATATTATTATTCTTACAAGTTTCATGTCTAACACTCAATCATGTTTTCAAACTGTAAAGTAAATACATTATATTGTATTAATCAAACTGGGGGCTACAGGGGGGTTAAGGAAGATTTTCGGGGGATTCAGCCCCGCTGTAGCGCCGTTCCTGGGAACACGGCCCAAATGCGGTGCCGTATGCATTTTGTATAGCCTTGCTTAAAATTGAAAATAAAAGACTAGTATCACATCAAATAGATAAAAGAATAATTAACAGAAATATTTCTTAAATTGAATGGGCAATCTTGTGACCTAGCGTTGAGCATTGAAGTCAGGTGATTAGGTCTATTACAAGAGCGATGAGATTGAGAATTGCTTTTCGGGTAATTCCCGTTGACTTTCTTTCGGGAATGTTCCGTTGGCTTGGCTTTCTTTTCGGGGAAGTCCCGTTGATTCTGCAAAGGAGTTGAATCAATGTCGCTTTAACTTACAATTCTTCCAGGTTTCGATCAGGACTCGGATAGTGTCAAGTGGATCTAATATATATATGCATTTGCCAGTGAAATTCAGGAGCGTGGACAATAAAGTTTGCTGCTTTTTTTTTTTTAGTTCGTGAACATTTTCATAAATGTTAGGATATTATTAGTTTCATACGTCCTTTGTAAGTAAACATGAATGGACTCCGAGGACGAATGTGATCCATCTACACCAAGAAAGAGCAAAACTGTGACTAAAACTTCAAAAAAAAAAAAACAACAATACAGAGAAGTGTGTAGGTAAAAATTAGAATACAAGAATTGGTTATGTCTTGATCCAGTGACTAAGGACAAAAGCTAACTGTAAGGTATGTAAAAGTTTTGTAATGGTTCGGAACTAAGCAATGTGAAAAGACACGACAAAAGTAAAGTCATATAAAAAAAACAACAACATGAAAAGTGTGTAGTTTTCTAGTCAGCGTAATTTAACTGCATTTTTAATAAAAGAGGACCATCTCACGAGTGTAGATATACTGGCCTACGTAGTAGAAATTAAGTTCGCGGGTTTCCTAGCAGAGCATAATATTTGAAACAATGGAACACTTGGAAGACCTGATATAACTGTCTTTCCCTGATTCAAAAATTCCAGAAAAAAATGCAAATTAAACGCACTAAGCATACAGCAATCGTGAAAAATGTTATTGGTAGGTGTCATAAAACGGAATTAGCGAACGCGCGTATCGAATATAAAGTTTGTAAAACTAAGGGTCCCTGTGCGAGAAGCGAAGCCATCTGTGTACAAAAGGAAGATACTAGAAGCAGAAACCCTTTGTGTGCTACAAGGCTAAGTAGGTAGAGTGCTCACCAAAAACTATGCCCTCTGTGTGAGCGAGGTTCTCCCAGAAGCGAAGTCCTCTGTGGACAAGGACAAAGATAATAGGTAGAGTACACACCAGAAGCGAAGCTCTTTCTGTGTGTAAGTTATTTCTAGGGATTAAAATATGAGCAGACTTCGGCTATCTTCGGAACTGGGCAATTTTGGGAAACCTCTACAGTATTTGTTTCGCGAATGTAACGGAGAGATGGAAGCAGCACTACTGAAGAATGCACGGGAAGAGAGGGCGACATATAATGTCCAGAAAACTGGAATTTTTCGGAAAAGTCTTGCGGTTAGCTGTCATTGTTTACTGCAGGGTTGATTTTTTATTTCATAGTTTGTTTTGTTTTTAAAATTTAAATAACTTGTAACAATGAAACAATTTCTAAGTATGTTTTCTTCCACAAATACCAAGGAACAGTGAACTTCGGGTAATTATCCAAGAGAATGGGAAATCTTTTTTTTTTCTGTTGGAAACGGAGCAAAAATTTAACGGAACAAAGTTGATCATAAGATGGAAATTGCAGGAAGCAAGGGGAGTCCAGAAAATTGATTTCTCGTAATGAAACTTTCTTTGCGGTTAGATGTCATTCTTTAGTTCTTCTTAGGAGTTACAACCAGAGCTGAAACCGGGTCACTTCGGTAACCCGGCGTGACCCCAACATAACTGACTTGATCCGAAACTTTACCCGGTGTAGTAATATAATGAACTAGGAATTTTTGGCGTCGTATTTTCGTGCTCTGTAGTCCCGGTTACCCCAGAAAGAAAAACTGCTCAAATGCGATGCAACTCTGCTTTGACCTAAGTTTCACCGGACAGAAATCGGATCAGACCCCGTCCAAAACTTGACTCGTTTCAGCTCTGGTTCCAACTCCATTTTGTTTTAAATGGATCTCCGTTTCTTATATGTGAATAACACAAGAACATACAGTGAAAAGGTTTTTGGTTGTCTTCCTTATATATGACGTAGTGTAACGTAATACATTTGTCTCTAAGTGTAGATATCAGCTTCTCCTTGTATTAAAATATCTCAGGCCGCATTAACTTTTGGTCCAGCTTGTATATAATAGAAGCACATAAATCCCCTATATGCTTGTTACCGTTACGCTCCCATACATACACATTTATAGGATAGGGTTAGGGTGCCCGCTTTCTGGATTTTTATTCTCATTGGGGCTACGGCTAACTCTCTTATATCAACAGGAGTATACTAACGCTAAAAAGGGCTTAAAGCCACAATATAGCGTTTAGTATCTGAAGAGAACAAAATAAAATTAAAAGATTTAAGAGGGTTGAAACATTATATTCTAGATGTTTTCCACCTAACAAGTGCTTATTTAAATATTATTCAAACCATTTACATCATAAAATTAGCTTTGATACTTTAAAATAACATTATTTAATCATTTAAACAACGCTCTAACCGACAGTAACGCCATATCTCGGCCCACTTGACTCCAGATCAAAATATATGAAGTTAACATATGCCGCGACGTCATCTTTACGTCAGTTTATAGAATATACTTAAGTTGCTCATTATGGCTGCCATATGTCCAACATTGCCTTAACTCTATGAACTCCATTTCTGCTGACATTATTATCTTCATTAATGTTTGAATATTGAAATAGTAATGCAATAACAATATAAAATACACAAAATAAAATATACAAAATATCTTAAATACAGATCTGACAGCCATATGGCCATAACATATATGCCCTCGGATTGAAGAAAAAATTAACCATATTTCCATCAATTTTTCAATTTTTTTAACATTTGGCATGAAATTCATAATTAAATTGTCTAATAAAATCATTTGATGTGCAAATAATTATTAAAACCTCATCGTAAATTATTAACATATTGAAAGTAAACAAGGAAAGTCTATGACTCCTCAAAATTGTTAAATATTTTGTGAAAAAAATTCTGTTGTATACATTATGCTTTGTGACATATTATCATGCTTGTTGATATCTTTCATAAATAAAGTTCTCATAATATTGCAACACATTTACGTTTACATTACATTAAATAGTTCAATTTCACAATGTATTCGGTAAAGATCTTCATTAGCAAGATTATCCGCTTGTTCTGCCCAAAACTGTTTCACCATATTAGCTAAAAGATTTTTGTGTAACAATGATATATAATGGAAATTAAATAAATTTAATTTACGATTCTTCATAAATTGTAAAATATTACTATAAATGTTACGGGCTTTGTTGAGCTTAATTTTGGCAACACATAAACACTTCTTGATATTTATTATCAACGAATTTTGCATAATTTTTAATTTTCTTACGTGCACGATGTTGTTTTATAATCGAATCGTAGATATTACATACTATTTGTCCTGATACAACTTCATCATGTTTGATATTAATATCATATTTGATTGTTATTTCATCATTATATAGTGTAATGTATTTATCTTTAACGTCCCAAATTATTTCATGAAAATAATAAAATTTTGACCTAATATTAGTAAAAGAGGGCTGTTTCTTTACTACAAATGTTTCTATAGTAATACAGAATTTCTAAGCCAAACGTTGAGTTGTATAACTCCTTTTACATTGATGAATTTATCATCTGCTGTTCTAAATTTTATCTGTTCAGCTTTAACAGCATCTAATTTTAGAGATGGGTGCCCATTTTTTATTTTTTGATAAATTCCACAATTTAATAAATAGCAAGTTGCCTCAGTATCTAATAGTACTGTAATACTTTTATTCACAGTAGTTACAGTTATAAAATTATTTGTATTATGTATATTTTCTTTGAGTTCATTAGGCTGATATTTTATTACGTCTTGAAGTAATACTTGGTTATCACTTTGTTGTGCTTTCCGTTTTGTTTCTTGTTCTTTTAGAAGTTAAGCCTGTTTTTTCTTCCGTACAACGATAAAGCTTTAAATTTGCAAGATTTTCTTTCCTCTGCACATTATCGGTTAACGAAATTATTGTTGCTACATTTCTATATATTTGTGAAACTGGACCTTCAAATTGATTTTAAAAAAATAGCTGTTTTATGATTTATTGCTGAGCTCAAATGATGAAGTTTGCGATATACAAAGTCATTAACTTGGATATTATCTTTACCTTTTAGACGACCTTTGCCTTTTAAACGACGAATTACATTGTTAGTATTTTGTTTATTACTGATATCCAATGCACTGACAATGGAACTTTACGAACCAAGTTCCGGGGATTTTTGCCGGACTGGTTCCAAAAGAGAGGGGACAGGGTAGGAAGTCAGAATGTGAGATTATTTTTTTCGGAGCAGGAGTGTGAGAGGCAGAAGAACGGGTTAAGGGTGAACTGGTGCTTTGGTCCAGTAAAACTGTACCCGTTTTCTTTTGCCAGTTTCTCATAAACGAAACCAGAGAATGAAGTGTAACTTACCATGATTATAGGTAATGCTGTTCTACACTAGAAGCGAGTAGTGTGAAGCTCCATCAGTGTTGGCAGCTGTAGACATTCGCAGTGTTGCCAGAATATTAAAAGCCCGAAAATATCGGTGAAGACATGGACTATAACGATGTAGTCAACGTCATTTACTGACAAAGTATAGTTTATTCTAGTGCTGTGTACTACTTCGCCAATACTATTGTAATAAGCACAAAAAGAAAGCAAAATAACACAAATCAGCAATGATGCGAGTTACAAATGAAGTCAAGATATTAGTTCAAAATAAATGATAATTGGTCATCAAATGCTGTTGAGTCCATTGTTATAGGCACTCGCTCTCCTCTCTTCTCGCTTTCCGTTGTCAGTGGAAACGTACGCTAAAACTGAGTTCTTTCCTACTTTCTTGCTTTCACCTTTCCTTTTCTATGTCTATAAAAATATTTATGAGATGAAATATTACAATTCTTGTGGAGTACTGATAAACCTGTTGTTCATTTTTATAGGGATTCTAATGTTTTCTTTTATTTGTCGTTTCAGGATGAATCCGAAAGTGGTCATTTGCCTACTGGTTTAGAAATTTGGCACATCTGATGACGCACCATCCATTGCAGATCGGGAAATGTTCGACCAGATATGTGCCGAGTTATTGGATGAACGAGTGATCGTTGAGCGGTATGAATCTCTGACATATGAAGACGCTTCAGACCTGGATGTTGACTCAACTGATCGTGAATATTGTGATGAGGATATCGACATGACATCCCAAGTCATATCAACGCAACATGTGCCGGGAGAGTCGGATGAAGATGAAACACCGTCATCTCAAGGCAGTAGCTCATCGAATGTTCCGTCACCGGAAAGGAAGAAGAAAGGAGTCAGCGAACTGTCAGAAGAATACAAGGAACGGACATTCCAATACTGGACAAGTACATTTGGAGGAAAGAGAAGATCTCCGGCATTTGTTCGATCCAAGTTTTCAAAGATCAAATCGATTGGCGTGCTGCAGAACTATGAACGATCGCGAGAAAAGATGACGTCGCGCGTGAAGATGAGTACTATAAACACCAGAGTGTTTGAGCACTTCCAAGAAATGTCTGCACGCAGTGCCATAATTCACGACAGAACAATAAGACAGTTGGTATTGCAAATCAAACGCCAGGTTGATCAATTGATAAACTGAATTTCAAGGCATCAGATTCATGGATTTACAAGTTTAAGAAAAGGAACAGGATCGTCTCGCGATCAATTACTCATAAAGTGTCAAAGACCTGCGCCTCAAAAGAGGAGGATATACAGCGGAAATCAGATGAATTCGTCAGAAAAATGAAATCCTTATTCATCAAACGACATTTGGTTACCAAGCAGATCCTGAACACAGATCAAAGTCGTTTCGAGAAAGAAATGCATTCAGGGCGAACACTTCGACCAATGGGCATTAAACGAGTATATGCAACTGTAGGATCTACGACGGCAACGACGCATGATAATCCCTGTAATCTCAATGGATGGAGATCTACTATCGCCGATTTACATGCTTTGTGCAGAATCCAGCCGGAAATTTCCTCAAAGCAAACCAGCTGATCCATCAAATATTATGTCTTATGCTTCTAGCTCTGCTAAAATGAAAAAAGATCAGAAGATAATGCTGACCAATGTATTCTGGCCAAGTGTGTCTACTTTAAACGAAGAACCCATGCTTCTACTTCTTGATTCGTGGTCAGCCAATACGGATGAAGCGTTAATCAAATCAACAATTCGAGAAAGCATTAGTGAATTTGAATGGCATTTGATTCCACCAGGATGCACAACACTCATTCAGCCACTGGATGTCTATTTCTTCCGCCCGTATAAAGTATTTGTTAAGTTCGTGACTGATGCCATTATCGCGACCGAAGAGTTCAACATCTAGCATCGGGACAATTTCATTTGTCTCCAATCCTTCACTCGCTATCAGTTTTCGTCCCCAATGTTTCGAAACATGATCAGGTATGCATGGTACAAGTCAGGATATCTGGACGAAGAACCGGAACCATTCAGGACGCCGATGCAGTACTGCTGTGACACTGTTGCCTCTGGGGTTTGTTCATCAGATCAGTGCAGTGCTTTTTTATTCATGAGATGTGCTCATTGTAACAACACGTTTTGTCTGAATCATCTACTTATTGACAGTCTGCATATAAATTGCACATAACTCGAATTTCCTGATGACTATTTCAGGATTCCTGGTGATTTCGCTTATTACCACTGAAATCAAAATAGTATTGGCGAAGTAGTACACAGCACTAGAATAAACTATACTTTGTCAGTAAATGACGTTGACTTCATCGTTATAGTCCCTGTCTTCACCGATATTTTCGGGCTTTTAATATTCTGGCAACACTGCGAATGTCTACAGCTTGCAACACCGACGGTGCTTCACACTATTCGCTTCTAGTGTAGAACAGCATTACCTATAATCATGGTAAGTTACACTTCATTCTCTGGTTTCGTTTATGAGAAACTGGCAAAATAAAACGGGCACAGGTTTACTGGACCAAAGCACCAGTTCACTCTTAACCCGTTCTTCTGCCTCCCACACTCCTGCTCCGAAAAAAATAATCTCACATTCTGACTTCCTACCCTGTCCCCTCTCTTTTGGAACCAGTCCGGCGAGAATCCCCGGAACTTGGTTCGTAATGTTCCCTTGTGAGTATACGAGTTAGAAAGTCATAACAGGGTAAGTTTAAAATAGTTCCTGTGGAGCTGCATATTGATATGAATTAATAGTATTATTCATGAAATAAACGACTTGATCTAAATATTTATGCCATGTAATATGATCTTTATTCCAATATGTTCGTAGAACTCGACCTATTTCCCTATTATATCTTTTGATGGGATTACTTTCTGGGTGTTATATTGTTGTGTAAATATGTTTAATGTTGTTTCGTTGCATGAAATTTTGCCATTGTTCTGCTGTGAATTGAGGTCCATTATCTGATAATACTTTGTTCGGTAGACCATAATGCTTAAAATATTCTTTTAGTTTCTGTATTATCTCTTTAGTATTAGCTTTGCGTAATGCATATAACATAATGAATTTAATTGCTTCATCTACGATGGATAATATATAAGAATATGCATCACATGATGGTAATTTGCCAGTTAAATCTATTGATATCAAATCTAATGGCTTTCGAGATATTACAGATAATTCTTTAAGCTTCATGCCTAAAAACACGGAAATTGCTGAACAAGATTATATTATTCGTAAAAAAAATACACGTAACGTTTCGACCTTCTAGCAAAGATCCTCATCAGAGTATAATTTTTGGTTGACAACAAAATAGAACGTATAAAAGAAAATCTAAAAGAATACTCATTTACATTTAGGAAACAAAAATAACCCCTTACCACCTTACTATTAATTGATTAAAGGAAGAACACAAACTTCACACATGTCGAAGGCATTCACAAGATTCTGCACACAATTAACAATCAATATTTGTTATCATCATTCAGTTATAAATACGCGTACATATCATGTATATATAAATTATTTTATTTATCTCCTGATTTTTATTTTTATAACTGTCCCCCCTTACTTTAGGGTGGGTTTTACACTTACAATCGGTTAGAATCTGTTCCAGATTTATCATGAAGAACGGCAGTTCTTTGAGTGACGCTGGCAAAGGACACTGTTAGCAGCACTCAGATAGTATACAGTTAGTTTTGGATCTACCGAAGTATAAGTCTGATTTTGATGCTTGAACTTACATTTGAAAGCGCTTTCCAATACTAAGACAGGGAAAAAATTGGGTCGGTAGGATCTCCTTGGGACCCCCTAGGGTGCTTTGAAAAAAATATTAAAATTTCACATTTTTTTAGGATAGCACTGACCCCAGACCATATAGGCGGCCGAAACTTACTGGATCTTATTCTACACTTCAATACGTTTCAAACGGTGTATCATACGTCAAAATCGGTGGAGCGGTTCAAATGTTACGACTTTTTTAACCGAATCACAAAATTTTCACAAATGATAGAAAGATATGTCCGTCATTCTATGTTTTTTTGTTTTAGCCCCAAGTGGGTGGTACCGGGGGTTTTAGGGGTCCATTGCGGGCCTCCATGAAAATGGGGGTAAATCCAAGCTTAGATTTTTGATAGGAGTTACGGTTTTCGAGGTATGGAGCAAAGTCGATCTTGTATCCTTCCGCCATAGTGACACGTGACACTTTTTAAATACGAGCCCGTACGGAGAACACTCTCCGCCGCTGCTCCACTCATCTGGGGATGACGTAAAGGAGAAAAATGTAAAGATACATGACCGTACCTAATTTTATCTAACCTACACGTTCCCATGGTGAGTAATTTAAAATGTACTTTCTGTCAAGAATATTACAGTGCACGTGTCTCCTACACGTTATGGCGCGTGTGCAGGAGTGAGGAGCATCAGCATAGATGGCTCGTGTTACAGTCTTCTTTTTATAGGCAGCCTTACAAAATAAGTGATATCAGTACAAAACCCCGTTTGGGGTAAAAGGAAGAGTGACGCAAGAATTCTACTCACAAAAGAAGTGATATATATTTTGTGAGTGACTTTCTTTGTGTCACTGTGGCGGAAGGATACTGTCTCTTAATTTTATTACAAAGGCAATACTTTCGCCATAGTGACACAAAGAAAGTCACTCGCAAAATAGATATCACTTCTTTTGTGAGTAGAATCCTTGCGTCACTCTTCCTTTTACCTCAAACGGGCTTTTGTACTGATATATTCTACGATTAAATACGGCGAATGGAAAGGGATATTATCTCTATTTCTTTGTTTTGGAATTGAATGAGCTTTCATGTTGTTAAGAAATTGTATGTATTCTCAGTTTGTGGATTTCACTGAAAGATATATATATATAATTGAGTGAGTATAATCAAACATACTCTCTTTTGCAGTGTACCGTAACTTCAAATTTTCGTTCCTTTCATCTATATCGTAATCATAATACATTTTCTCAATGATGCGAGAATTCATTATTCAACAAATCTAAAATTCTTTCTCTTGATTTTTTTAGAAATCAAATGCAGCTTTTCATTTACGTAATACTTAAACTAAAATTAGATATCTAAATTTTTACTTAGGTTGTATTTACAGTGATGCCTAGCAATTAGTGATAGCTTGGAAATCTTTCCAAATGATTGCGTGAAAGAGAAGTGGAACACTTTATCCAATTGACGTCTATATATTGAACCATATACCAATCATGGCTTCTAATGATAGATATGGAGAGGATTCAAACACTATAGAAGGACCATCAGAAGTATTTGTAAAACAGGAGAAGGTTGAATTTGATTATACTTCAAATGAGGTATGTTCATAATATTACTCTAAATTACCTTTTATCTACTTCTATTCAAGAAATTTTATTTTAAATTACTTACGAACAATAAGCCAATTCATATTCGTTATTTATTGGTGTTCCTTTTTCTGAAGCCAATTATATTCATATATATTCCAATATTTAATTATACTGGAATTAATGATTGAAATATCCAAAAAATAAATTTAGGGTTCGTGTTTCATTGTCCAGTTATCTTTCCAGTTAACTAACTGTAAGTTAAAGTTAACCTGAACTCTAACTTTAATATCCGTTTTTCAATTTGCTTTTAACTGGTGGTTAGCTAACTGATGGTTAGTGGAAATAGAACAACAGTTGACAATTGATTTTTACTATTCCACCATCTAGGGAGTTGTTCAGGAATTATGAAAACAGTAGAATAGAGGATAGCGTAGTAAGTTATAAAAAAAATACGCATCAAATTCGCTAGTTTCTGAAGTAAGAAATATGATGGTTAGACTGCATTAAGAGATTTGTGGAAAAGAAATAAGGTAGTAAACACACATATGTAAAGAATTGAGTTACTAAAAATACGTATGTGTGACGCCGACCTGGTAGCCGTGTGGGTTGGGGTGCTAAGCAAGCGACTTGAAGTTCCCGGATTCGAATTCCGGCTGGTGCATGGATCTGAATTTTAATTAGCATCACCTTCGTAATCGTGACGGGTCGAATTCAGTTACTAAAAATTGCCCATACAAAATAAAGTTTACAAAGTTTCTTTTTACGTAGACGTGACGGTTCAAGATCGCTGGCGCGCATATCTTTATACACTCTGGGAAAATAGATAAATTCCACGTTATGACCCGCAGCTTCCACGCCATATGCACGTTCTATACCCCTTATTTCCTTGCAAATAATTACCACTGATACTTCTATAAACATCTACCGGCAACCCAGCAATCCAAAAAGTGCAATACGCAGTTCATCAACATATGAAAAGCATTGTCTTATGAGGAGTTATGGCGAAACTTCGTGTTATGAATTACACGTATTTTACCACAAGAAACACGGATAGTATCTTGGGCGAGTGAAGAGGGGTTAGTTGAAGTCAAATTCGATACTTTTTATTATATACGATGTACATGGGGTTTTAGAAAAAATCATTTGCTAGCCCTCCAAGGCGCAAGAAACTAAATAGCCCATAGCACCTTTCACTATTTCTCTCTCATTTTACGCATTCATTTCAAAACTGTTACATTTAGGACTTGAACACTTCTAGGCACGTTAGGAATGTTACATTTCTCGGGTAAATTTTACGTTTTTGCGGCCCATAAAGTAAAGTATACGGAACTTAACAGGTAGTTCGAAGAACATAAGCGCGATCTCAAGCAATGACAAGCTAGAAATACAGTAATTGGAATTATTGATTTTCTGATGAAAGAGTTCATGGGCAGAGAACAAATTTCTTCGGTTTTTGGATGCGATTTATTTCGCTCGGTTGCAACTAACGAAGTAATTAAGATTTTCAATTTGGGAGGGTATAGCCAAAATTGGGTCTTGTAAACAGAGTTTTGCTGTTTTGTTCCTATTTACTTTTAATTGCAAATATTTTAAGGTTGGGATATGTACTCGAGAATTTTCGGGAGTTACACATTGGGTAGTCTAACAGAATCTCTGCAATTATATACTTCACAGTAATTGGAAAACACACAACGTGGTCAGTGAAGTTCATGTACTTCATGAAATTAAATATGAATGTCTTTTTTTTGCTAGCCGCGGCTAGTAACCTCCCAATTGAAAAGGGATATCGTAAGGTGTAAAGTGGGGTAATGTTTAATAATTTTATTATTGTTTTTCATTATCATTTTGCGAATATTGTGTTTGCTTCTTTATCATACGGATGAACTTCACTTTTTGAACCCCTGCGTACGTTCTACACTACTCATTCCCTTGTAAATAATTCACGAAGTGGGGTAAAGGAATATTTAATCATCTTGATTCCATTAGCTTTATTTTTTGCTTGGTAAACTTTATTTAATGGCCCACAAAAAAGATGTAAAATTTGAAGCACAAATGTAACATTTCCAACGTGAGTGGAAGTGTTGAATTGCAAAATTTAACAATGTTTCGAGTCATGGAAGTATGAAATGAGAGCAAAAAGTAGTTGGGACTGTTTGGGTGCTTGCGTGTTGGGGATCAGCACCATTGAGCATATGATAAACGTCATGCGCATCGCGTATAATGAACAACATTTTGTAACCTGACCTTAAATAATAGTATTCACTCACTCGACACGTACGTGATTTTTTGTAGAAAAGTAGTATGATTCATCAATCGAAGTCTCGCTATTAGTAATCCACACACCGCTATGTTTGTGTGTTGACCAACTGGATTGACTATTTAACGGAAAATTAATGACACAGATTTTCGTGACACTTTTCCTATTGCTGACTGTCGCTAGCTTATAGAAGCGTCATTAATAATTATTTGCAAGGGAATGAGTGGTATAGTTTGTACACATGGGTCATTAACTTATGGAAGCTGTGGGTCATCATCCAAAAATGATCGTTCGTTTTTATTACCTATTTTCATTATCGTTTGGGGAATATTATGAGCTTGTCTCAAAATCATATGGATATTTTTTACTTTCGGGATCACAGCTTCCGTCAACTATTAATACATATGTACGCTCTACACTGCACATTCGTGACTCCAACCTTTGTTATATTTTCCGTTTCAATGCTTCTACACATTGAAAATATTACATTTCTCCTGCAAATTATGTATTTTTGGAAGCTCCAAAAGTAAAGTTTTCGCGTTTTAACACCACACATTAACTTCCAACATTCTTGTTTTTTTTTTATTTTGCGGAAGTGCAAACACAACTTTATGCCCCGCCTAGCACTAAACGAAAATTTTCGTACCGTTACTCACGAAAATTTAAGTAAAAAACCTTCATCATCGGAAGAGTGTAAATCTGAAATCATATGCAACATCTTTCACAGGTGCCAATTGCCAAACGGTTTTAAAACCTATAGCTAGCGCCCTAACTGGAAGAAGAAGTAGGGGTTAATTTAACTACCAGTTTGCTCAACTTAACTGTTGGTTATCCCCTAACTAGACATTGAAAAACGGGTAAACCACCAGTTAGAGTTTAACTGTTAGTTATTAGCTAACCTGTACTTTAACCTGACAATGAAAAACTAGTCCTTAATTTTACAAAACACACTTCATTTATAAACTTATATCTCAGAAAGTTGTATGACAATGGATTGTACGAAATAGATTCATGTTGCAGTTTAAGGAATTGATATGTACACGGTTCTTCATCTAGACAAGAGCAACTTCTTTTCTTATACTATTTGGCTACTGAATTACCGTTATTAAAGATCGTATCAATAATCTAACATTGCAGGTAGTTTCTCAGTGTTCTCCTAGCGCAATAATTTGCACACATGTAAATGCACAGTGTATGCGGTGTGTCAAAAACAGAAGCACATTGTTTTATTTCCGAAACCAAAAAGTCTATTCAGTATGTGGGAACACCTTCAAAAAATAGTTATGTAGATATTTCTTAAATTTTGTATTTCCTGAACATATCCGCCATTATGATTTTCGTTAAATTAACTCAAAATAAAAATTTGAAAATGGGAGAATAATCTATGGTACAATAAAATGAGAAACATAATTTTCTCTGGAATTCATTTTCTCTGTGATTTTTCTAATAAGTACTTTTGAGAGAATATGGGATTGATTTATCACCTCGCGCGTGTAGCTGTTGCGAATAAAAATCTATATAATATGTGTGTTTTTGTTTCCTACCTTGTTTCCCATAATCTTTAAAAAATATTAATTGATTAAACCCCTCGTACACGATTCAATAAACATTGAATCAAATTCTTGAACAAGCAGTTGGATGAGTGCGTACACGATCCAACTGGAATAATCAAAGGGTTGTATCCAAGTAGTGTTGAAAGTGCTTGGATGGTGCTCGTACACGATTCGATAAGTTAGCCGAAAGTGTGAAGGAGCCAAAAGCACATGAGTCGATTTGTTTTTTCTGCGTTGAAAGCGGGAACACAGAGTGAATGTTAAACATGATATGCGTCGCTTTTAATAAAATATTAACCTGATTAACGGCTGCGATTCCGTAGTTGGTGATGCCTCGAACATCGACTTTTTATTGCTTTATTCAAAACTCTTTTCAATTCTTATAAATTTCTATTTATTTCCGGTTACACGCACTTCTATAAACATCTAACGACAACTAACAATCCAAAGTGAAAATGCATATTTTATTATTATTTCGTTACATACGCACTCCAGTTGATCAAGATAGCGCCATGTGGAGGCATACTAATCGTGACACTTCGTGTCAGAATAGATTTATTTGCGTTCATTACTACATGCAGATTGTAGGGATGTGGCGGAATATTAATAGCATTGCGTCGTATTATGAATGACACATTATTTGCTACAAAAATCATGGCCACAATGTTGAATAAGCAAAGGCAGGTTAAAGAAGGTTAGATTTTTTATTATATGCGATGCATGGTTTAATGTGCTCGCTCACCAACGTGGAAGCAGCCAAGTAGTTCCAAGTACTTTTCGCTATTCACGCACGGTTTAATGTGCTCGCTCACCAACGTGGAAGCACCCAACTAGTTCAAAGTACTTTTCGCTATTTCATGCACGGTTTAATATGCTCGCTCACCAACGTGGAAGCAGCCAAGTAGTTCCAAGTACTTTTCGCAATTTCATACACAAATTAATGTGCTCGCTCACCAGCGTGGAAGCAGCGAAGTAGTTTCAAGTACTGTTCGCTATTTCATACACAAATTAATGTGCTCGCTCACCAACGTGGAAGCAGCCAAGTAGTTCCAAGTACTTTTCGCAATTTCATACACAAATTAATGTGCTCGCTCACCAGCGTGGAAGCAGCGAAGTAGTTTCAAGTACTATTCGCTATTTCATACACAAATTAATGTGCTCGCTCACCAACGTGGAAGCACCCAAGTAGTTCAAAGTACTTTTCGCTATTTCATGCACGGTTTAATATGCTCGCTCACCAACGTGGAAGCAGCCAAGTAGTTCCAAGTACTTTTCGCAATTTCATACACAAATTAATGTGCTCGCTCACCAGCGTGGAAGCAGCGAAGTAGTTTCAAGTACTATTCGCTATTTCATACACTAATTAATGTGCTCGCTCACCAACGTGGAAGCAGCCAAATAGTTCCAAGTACTTTTCGCTATGTCATGCACGGTTTAATTCACGCTCACCAACGTGGAAGCAGCCAAGTAGTTCCAAGTACTTTTCGCTATGTCATGCACGGTTTAATTCACGCTCACCAACGTGGAAGCAGCCAAGTAGTTCCAATTACTGTTCGCTATTTCACTCTAATTTAATACTTCCATGACTCGAAACTTTGTTATATTTTAAGTTACAACACTTTCACATACGTTGGAAAAGATTACATTGTTTTGTGCCGTATAGTAAAGTGTACCCAGATAGTTCTATGTTTAGCAGCTTTGAACTTCCTACATACAGTAAATAAAAACTCGACCTTTCCACATAAATTATGAGCAACTCAGTGGCACTTTAAATATTAATATCCTACGGCTTCTAAATACAATACGAACTTTATTAGGAATTATAGTAAACCCTCTGTATCAATTTCTATTGCAATAGTGATTGTACAAAAACTACAGAAGAAACATCAGGTACACTTTACTTCAGCAAGATGCGATGGAATTTCTTGTAGCGATACTTTATTTATTTTATTTTGATTTTCTGATATCTTTATTTCGCAACATAAAAACAAGGCTTTAAAAATTCCCTGCTCCATGTTAACATCTTAATTTTTAGCATTCCGGAAGCACTGTTGTCACGTGTTGAAGTCACCAGCGATGTGATTGGTAGATCACTGCGTTGAATTCAATAAAAATAGGACAGGTTCTAAATAGGACGAATTGGATGAGAATACTTGAATTCAAGAGATTTCCTGTGTGGAGTCTCTGACTCGTGACGTCATTTTCATCCAATTGCTTGTTCAACGCTCTTGTTCAAGCTTTATTGAATCGTGTACGAGGGGCTTTAGTGTTTGTTCTGGTATATATATTTGAATTTTATTTAAGGCCTTTAGGCAACTTTTGGCTCCTGCCGAAGATGATGATGGGAGGTTTGGTGGAATGAAGAAAGTGGGGGGAAACGGAAGAATCCCCTTGCAAAAATAATATTAAAAAAATGTCTCTTTTCACTTTACTTATGACCTTTAAGCATCAATGGTACAGGTCGGGAAAGGGGAGGAGATAGGATGAGGGAAGCTAGTCGCCCAGGGCCTCTTATGAAGGTACCATCCTGGCATTAGCCTGGTGTGACTGAGGACAAACCGCAGAAAAACCTGTCAGGATGGCCGGCCGCGGAAGTCTCACCTTCACACTGCCGTTCCGAATTCCACGACGCTATCGCCTCGGACCATGAGGACTAGGTAAAATGTTCTGTTAGCGTAGGTCAAGAATGAACCTGGAAAACTCTCTAGAGAGATGTAAGAGGTAGGAAGGAGAATGACAACCATATAAGAATTTTTTTATCAACACATTATTTTTTACTTTTTGATCCAGTCATCTGCCCTCCTTCCTATATGTGGTTTACAATGACAATAAATATAACTTTTTGTAATAAATATACTGCAATTGCAATATTAATTTTTAATATTTTGGTGGTAAAATTTATGCCAAACAGCCAGCAACAACATTTCCTGGATGGCAACACTTCAGGCGAGAAGTGGAAGGGCAGCAAAACATCTGTGCCTGTTTACGGTTTCGGCACAGCTCAGAGGTAGTTCCAAACCTTGTCACGTCTACTCGTATTCTGATTGGGTAGTGACTTGTATCTAATATATCCTATAGTACTTTTACTATGGGTGTAGTATCATTGCATATACTTAAATTGAAGACTTGAAGTAATTAAGAGACTAACAAGGGAGACTGGTGAACTGTTCAGTCGATATCAAGGCGATGAATATGTCAAATGATAGGACATAGCATGTTTACTTTAAGAGCCAAAATATTAGCTGCCACAGCTTTGTGTTCGCCTCGTAATATATATCCAAAATACTGTACAGGATAGAGCCATACGTCTTGTTAGGACATTCTAATAAAGAAATCTCAATGGAGAAAACAGGGTCGGCCCTCCGCCCGGCCGACGCCGGTCAGGGTCGGGCCGCACTCGGTTCCCGATCGTCGGGCCGATAACCCCAAAGGCAGCAAAAACCTTCCAGAAAAACGCTCATTTTGGCCGGCGTCGGCCCGATCATTTCCCGTCCAATCCCCGACCACTTCCCGACAGTCACAGTCGGGCGTTAGTTGAGAAAACCACGCATTTGCCGCCGTCGGCACAGCTAAGACTATAAAAAACGTGTTTATTTGGTCAAAACAAATCATGAATGCTGTTTATTGGCATATACACAGTTAGTTTCATTTTATCCGTTGCTCTCATCATGTTTTACGGTGTTAATTTTCGAACAGTAAATAATCCTAGTGGCTGCTGTGGGGTTCGAACACAGGAACGTTCTGAACTTCTCGTTGGTAGCTCGTCGTCTGATTCACTCATCCATGGTTCCATATTGTGAAATAGCTGCTCTTTTACGGTACCTGTACTAACAGGCAGTCTAGAATGGAGTTGCTACGCGCTGTTCACCATCATGTACCAATAAAACTAAAGAATACTTTCCTTTTTTCTTTCTTATGTGCAATTTTTCTTCTTTAACACCTTGATCATCGCTAGACTATTAAATTTGTATTCCTCAATAAGTGTAATATGTCGCCTTAGAAAACACACATAAAGCTTAATCTATGTCATAGATAAATGCCCTATTAACGAAATTAAGTTCGTTGAAATATAGTTTAAAATTCAATGTTTCCAACATGCAAACGAGAACATGAAGAATGTAGTTAATTTCATTGTATTTTCTTGCTTTGTATTTTTTTTTTATATTTTCACTACAGATTTTTGTAATAAGACGAATGAAATTAAGAGATAAATATGTTTTAATGTAATAAGCATATTTTAATGTTAAAGAGTTACAGCCCTCAGCCAGAATTCGGCCCATACAATTGCTGCCGCCCACATTTCAGCCGTCGGTGTAGAGTCGGGTTCAAAACAAATGCCGAGTAAAGCCCGACGATCCTAACTGACATTTACTATTGATTTTTTAATCTCTATAGTGAAGAAATTAATGACTATTGTAGATGTATCGTGACTATCACTAATTTTAATTGCAATAGTTTTCCACAGTCTGTCTCAGATAGTTTGAGAGATAGTCTGTCTCAGATAGCCTTCTTTTCGACTATTCTTGCCGTCATATTCCTGCCTTGTTAGGACATGGTCGGTATTTTTCTCAATCCCGACCAAATCCCAACCTCATAGTCGGGACAAGGGAGGCAAAAAAACATTCCCACCCTTTTGCCAACCATTTTCACAAAATGTACTGTGTGATTGGTACACTGCAAGGATCAGTTTAAGCTAGTTAGATCACTCCTAGCTTCGTTCTTTAGGCCACTTTGACAATAGGATTTTTTGCCTAACGCCCCCATTTGTCGTCGGGCCGCCGTTGAGCCGCCTTTAAATGCGACTATTTTCCGACTGTCACACCCCCGACGCCGGGCCGATGGCGGCAAAAATTGGACTGTCGGGGTTGGGGCGCATTTTCTTCATTGTGATACAAGACAGACAGGAACGAAATATCCCTGAACATGTCATAGGGAAAGTGGAAAATGGTACGGACCATACCGCGTTGCCGCCGACCGTCTTGAAATCTGCCATCTTGGATTCAACTTGAAAATTACAAATAGGAAGGGATGTGTGTGACATATCAACTGGCACTAAAATTTCATCAGGAATTCATAACTGCTATTATTTTTTGTCTATCTCTAACGGTTTGAGAGATTTGTAATGTTTTTTGTCTTTTGTTGTTCGTTTCAGGTTCACTAATTTAAGGTAGTTCTCACGAAAGCTCAGCGCATAGAGATTGCTCTGATGTCAGGTGAACGAGTGTATGCCATCGCAGATAGTTTCAACCATCGCCATCGTGAAAGGAATAATATGTCACCCAATCAAGTTGCTTCCCTCCTATCCAAATGCATCAGCGATACAGGAACTGTTGAAGACAGGTCCTGGACGGGTAGGCCTAAAACGGCTAAGACCGAAACAACAACACCACTGTTGGGGTCCTTTAACAAAAGCCCAGGAAATTCACTAGTCGACAGTGAATTTTTTCTTTTCATGAAACAAGGTGTTCCTTTTAGTTTTCGAGCTGCTGAAAACGAATCTGAACATAATTTTGGTCGTGCACCCTCAGATTTTGAAATAATGTCAGTTATAGTAGATTTTGGTTAAAATTTTAAGGAAATCACAGCACTGCAGGTTTGAAGCTTCTGAGCTCCTTTCCTAACTACCCCAGAATAACAACTGATACCTCGTTGGAAAGCTTATGGAACGCAAATTCCAACGGTAAACATTTAGGACCAATCGCGCTCAATTTGTAGAACAAGAAGAAACAAATATTCAAAAAATGGAAAAAACGTTGTTTTTTTTAGGAAATTTAGAAAAGTTTGCAACACTGACAGTCACGCTACGCAAACATAAGCTCAGTAACCTGTACCCTATACATACAGGTGTAATATATTTAAAAAATCAGAGAGATAGCTCAAACACAAGGGGAGTAAAAGAGAGTGGAAGTACTGTAATTTTAAAGAACGGGAAAATTTAATATTTGGAGAAATTGAGAAAAGTTTGCAACACTTGCATTTGCGATATTCACACATAAGCTCAGTAAGAAACACTTCATACATTCAGGTAAAATACTCACAGATGTTACCTGAACAGAAGTTCAGAAGATTTTGCTAAATTAAGTTACCATGTATGTAAATTGTCAACGATTGTTTTGTAAAATTTCAGCGTTTTTATGGCGAAAAGAAACATGGTCAGAATTTATTGAATTACACCCAATGCAATTTGTGAGATAAAAGCAACATTGTATGTTGATATAGAATGCAAACAATGCAAAAGCAACATGCCAGAGATTGAAGTCTGGCAACATTGTACTTTTCCTCCCTCCCAGCCACCCCCCTACTGTTGCTCAGTTGTCTGCAGGTTTGAGCGTGGCCCAGGGAGTTTGTGCGCGAGGCCTGTCAAACACAGTGGTAACGTTCCGGTTCCTGTACCTCCAACAACATGGTCTCTGGAAGAGGACAAAACAAACGTAGCTTCTTCAGAATTGGATAGCTCAGCATCAGATTTTGAATTTGAAGAGAGAAACAAGTCACATTTTGTAACACAAAATGATTTAAACGACCTTGTGCAAGATTTGAAACTAACCAAGTCGCAGGCTGAAATTCTTGGATCCAGACTTAAACAATGGAACTTACTGGACGTAAGTGCCAACGTTTGTTCATATAGGAAACGACATGAACAATTCAGTGTTTTTTTTCAACAGGAAGATACACTTTGTTTTTGTTCTGATGTCAATGGTTTGTTTGCTGCTCTTCGTATGACACATGTGGCACAGGAGTGGAGACTTTTTATCGACTCCTCAAAGAGCAATCTTAAGGCTGTTTTAATACACAATGGCAATATCCTCCCAACTGTACCAATTGCTTATGCCACACATGTGAAAGAAACATATGATATCATGAACCTTATATTAGACAAAGTTCAGTACAACGTTCATAAGTGGCACATTGTTGCCGATTTCAAAGTTATAGGCATACTTACAGGACTACAGAGTGGATACACGAAACATTATTGTTTCTTATGCGAATGGGACTCTCGAGCACGAGATAGTCACTATCAGATTAAAGAATTACCACGACGCAGTACAATGCAGGTAGGGGTTAGGAATGTTGCAAACCCCCCTCTAGTTCCATCTGAAGATAGTATATCTGCCTCCACTCCATATAAAACTTGGCCTTATGAAATCTCTTGTGGCTGCAATGGACAAGCGCGGAGCTGGATTTCAGTATTTGACACGTAAATTTCCAAATCTCAGCGTCAACAAAGTGACGGCTGGTGTGTTCGTCGGCCCCCAGATAAGAGATCTAATGCGGGACCTTGACTTTGATGCAGCGCTTAGCCCTCTTGAACTGCAATGTTGGGTATCATTCAAGAGTCTGTGTTCAGGTTTCTTAGGCAAGACAAAGGCTGAGAACTACAAAACACTCGTGGACAATTTGTTGAATAGTTACGAAAAGCATGGATGCAACATGTCGCTGAAAATGCACTTTCTACACAGTCATCTAGACTTCTTTCCACCGAATCTCGGCGACGTAAGTGATGAGCATGGCGAAAAGTTTCACCAAACAATAGCATCAATGGAGAGACGTTACCAAAGTGGGTGGAAACCGAATATGCTTGCGGACTATTGTTGGGGATTGCTTAGGAACACCGAAAACACCCACAGGAGGAAGGTCAATCGGAAAACAATGAACTAGGTGAATCATGATGCATTGTTCTTTGGTCACATATATACTTCTATATTGCAATATGAATATTCGTATTGTACATACATTTCTTTGTTTATTCAAGCAGTCTGTATGAATCCTTTAATATGAATGGATGAGGTGTTTGTTACTGATCTTATGTGTGAGTATCGCAAATGCAAGTGTTGCAAACGTTTCTCAATTTCTCCAAATATTAAATTTTCCCGTTCTTTAAAATTACAGTACTTCCACTCTCTTTTACTCCCTTCGTGTTTGAGCTATCTCTCTGATTTTTTAATATATTACACCTGTATGTATAGAGTATAGGTTACTCAGCTTATGTTCGCGTAGCGTGATTGTCAGTGTTGCAAACTTTTCAAAATTTCCTAAAAAACGTTGTTTTTTCAGTTTTTTTTTAATTTGTTTCTTCTTCTTCTACAAATTGAGCGCGATGGGTCCTAAATGTTTACCGTTGGAATTTGTGTTCCATACGCTTTCCAATGAGGTATCAGTTGTTATTCTGGGGTAGTTAGGAAAGGAGTACAGAAGCTTCAAACCTGCAGTTCTGTGATTTCCTTAACATTTTAACCAAAATCTACTATAACTGACATTTCAAAATCTGAGGGTGTAGGACCAAAATTATGTTCAGATTCGTTTCCAGCAGCTCGAAAACTATAAGGAACACCTTGTTTCATGAAAAAAAAAATGAAGTTTAATTTTGTCGAACAGTGTTAAATCACACGCCATCTGTCAATGGAAAATGGCGTGAGTCGTACCTCTATAAGAACAATGGGAAAACAAGCGGCACTCGTACAAGTTTCAAGGATTGCATCATCTGACTGAAGACGACCCTGATCGATAGTTACAATTTACAGAGTAGGCCAATCAACAAGTTCAAGAAACACCGGGGGTCACATCCGCACACCACACACGTTCTATAGACAAAGCCAGTGTTTACGTGAATGGCGAAATTAATAAGCAAAACTATCGATATTGGTCTGATGATAATCCACATTGGATTGATCATATCACGATGGTAGATTCACAGAAGATAATGGTAGCTGATGTGATTTGTGGAACCCTTGTTCATTGATGGGACTCGAACAACAGGCGGTTATCTGCAATTACTGGAGGCGGATGTGCTTCCATTGCTGTTATCAGAGGACGATAGTTTTCTCATATGCTTCCATTAGGACGGGGATTCACCTCATTATGGAACACATGTGCGGTCTTTTACATGGATCAACAATTTCCCGGGAAATGGATTGGACGCAGATGACTTGTCAAGTGGCCACCACGATCGCTTGATCTGGAACCTGGAGGATGTTATCGTGGCCACGGATTAATCAGTCAAGGTGTGTATGGCACGTAATCCTTTCTTCCGGAACAACCCACGTGATTCAAAATCTGTCCTAATTTCGTTCATAAGTACAATACGATTACAGTTATCGTAAATTGCACTGCATCAATCATTTTTTCGTTGCAAGAGGGTGTCATTTGATATCACATGGCCATGTTGTCATTTAAAATAGTCGCCGGAAATATGGTATGGTGTGCAAGATTTTTCAGGACACTTCAAACATTTCTTGATATGCTTTGTCATTTGGTTGACATTAGAATGTTTTTACTTAGAACAGTATTTACACACAACACCTTTTCCGTTAAAAGCTCCCACGTTGGGCGCTTTTTATTCACCATTTTTTGTAACTTACACTAAACTCAAATAATAAGAGTCAATGATTACTTTAAGTAAAATTAAGGCTATTTGTGTTGTATGAGATTCCGAGTATGTGAGAAAGTCATTCAAAGAAGCAAGGAGGCAAACTGTTGGTCCGCTATAGCTAGGAGGTCAGTATTGCCAAGACTTACAAGGCTTTAGGGATTTTAGTGATTAAAGTTCCCGTCTCATATGAAATTAAAATATTAAAGCGATCTTTTCTAAATATCATTTTATTGATTAATTCATGAAATGTATTATTTTATATGCAATAAACGGAAAACTATTATTTATATATAAGCTTATTTTATTAAACAGTATTTGGAATTATTATTAAGGACTGCAATGTCAAAATTTATTTCACTGTACGTTTCAAAATTAAATGATTTTTTTAAATAGAGTAATTATTATTTACGCATATTAACTACTCAAATGAATATATTTAAAGCATTGTGTTTAATATAAATCCCTTTACTAATTAACATTTCATTAAAACTTCTAAAAATCATAAATCCCCTCGTTTTGGGTATTTACCTGGCTCAAATCACTGGCAGTTGGTAGAGAATTGGCTTCCAGTTCGGCAGGTTCTGGATTCGATTCCTTCAGCATCCTGACAGATTTTTCCTTAGTCATAGTATGGAAATGCGGCATGATACCTTCAAACTATTCCCTGGCCGACTTCCTAGTATTTCACCTCTACCTCACCTCAGCCTAAGCCAAAATTGCTTAAAACACAGAAATCTAATCAAATTAAGCTACTGGTGAAGGAATTTTACCAGTGTCTAGTTTGAAATTATTAATAATATGTTGGTAAGAAATTGTTGGAATATTAACCCTTTTCTGCTATTTGTATCAGCATATATTACAGATTACTATTACTGCGATTATGTACTATTATTAAAACACTAATATAACTTGATCACATTTTATTTAAATCTTTCCTTCCGCATGCTACAAATGAACGAGGGGAACCAATCTTATGCTCAACGTAGGGGATGTATACGTGACCAAAAACGTTGCAGCCACTGCTTATTTTGATTCACATGCACATCACAAAGTATCAGTTCCATATGCAACATCTGTGTTCTTTATAGTCGTTGTTATCGTAGCAACGACCAAGAGTGCGTAGCTTGAAAATACGTAGTTGTAAATTTACAGTCCAACATCTCTCAACTTCGTTTTCCCCTTGTAAATTAAAATGAACGGTTCTGTTTTTCTTCCCCATCCTTGTGCTATTGGAGAAAGAGAAAACAAGGAGAGTATTTTTCGTGTTGTAACGAAATACGGAACACATACTAGGAAACGATAGATTCCATTTACCGTTTCCGTCTCCCTTTCCTACACCCTCTTTAGCCTTTTGGCCCGGCTTACTTTTGTTTTAGAGAAATTAAATGACAGCTTCTCTTAGTCATTTCTGGATCGTAGTGCGTTGTGCAGACAATATAATTTTGTGCGCAAGTCTGTACTGCAGTGAATTTTGGCGTGTATATAGAGTCTTTTACGGAATTGTGTTTTGTTGGTGGCTTGCAGTTTTACTATCCCAGAAGGAAAACCCTAAAGATTTCAAGTGAAATGGCTTCGAAATATTCTTCAGAAGAGGAAATTCAAGCTGCATTGGGAGTTCTGATACAGATTCAGAGTGTAGGGAGGAAGAGTTTCGTGGGGATACGGGTGGAGAAGGGAATGCTAGTATAGCAGAGGGCAAGATGGTAATCAGAGTGGCATGAGAGAAGAGCAGGATCCGTCTGATAGAGTGATCTCGTATGAATCACTGGATGCTCAACTGTCAACAAGTACAGTCAGTCTGTTATTTGGATCAAAGCTTAGACGGACCGGAAACATAATGTGAGGGAACCCAGGTTCACCGTTTACAGGAAAATCTGGACCCGAAATTCGCAGAAAAGGATTTTCCTTTCCTTACGTGAGAATCCTCATTTACAAAATGTGGTGTGAATCGTTAGCTAGTGACAATTGCGCTAAGAGCTATGGGTGCTTTTTTGCAAGTCTCGGCATTGTCTCGTACAATGATACTAAACCATAATATATACAGAATATTTATAGATTTTTTATATTGAAGAATCCCTTGTATTGTAATGATACTTGGGAAATTTATTGTGTATATGCCAAGGTATTTTAGATGTATTTCTTCAACATTGCAGTAATATGGCCGCGTAACACCACCCCCCGGGGGTTGGGGGGCAACAAAAACAATATATGGGGAAACTACCAGGTTTTTCCTTTCGGCAACTGAAGGGGGTCCGGTTTCCGCGACTATAGCCAACACTTCGTTAATCCAATAAAGTTTAACCCAAACATCTAAATAAAACGGTTTAATCATAAACATTAACCTTAAATCTTGACATTTAAGAATGTATATAGGTCGAAAGACTTACCTGCCAATATATAGGAGAAATAACGTAAAATGTAGAACAATTAAAACACTTTTTCCACCGTCAAAACACGTAATGGCAGGCTGATAAGCAATAAGTGAAGCGGGTGACGTGTGAGTTCCGCTACAGAGTGATAGAAGCCTAAACTATTATTTACACTTGGTCCCACTAGAATTCAGTTGAATGCAGAGGCAGGAGACGGGGTCCGGTTTAGGGCACTTTACTCTACTTTTTTCGAGTAATAGTCATCGGGAGGTGGTTCTAGACTTTGAAATAAGAAGCATGTAGTTATGAATATAAGAAAAAAGTGTACCATACATAGTTTCGAAGACAGCTGTTTCACCTCGTCCTTTTCAGGTACAATTGTCAGCAATCGATATTGGGTTCCAAATTGGTAAACCTGTATCTCTTACATAAAGCGGAATTTGAGAAAATGGCAGAAACTTTTTTCTCTTGTTTTGATCTCAGGAATCGCCTGCCGACCTATGTCCATATAGTTTAGACTCACCCTGTATTAACCGTTGTAAAATAGTACATTTTTATACCGAAATTACACATATCTCGACGCCGTAATGATTACTGACAGATCGTTCATATTATATTTATTTTGTCTCAGGTATTCGTCTGCCACAAACCGCTGATATATTCTATATGTATTTAATGTTGATAATTCAAGCATTATATTTAGATATAACACATCGATTTAAACACCTTTATGGTAAGTTCTCTATTTCTTTTTTTCAGGTATGTACCAGCGCTTACACATCAAATAGTGACAATGTATACATCGATGCAGAGAACGAAAATTTCCTTGAAGTATCTTCTGGTCAGTCGTCGAGTATATTCTCAGATTTATTCAGTTTTCCTTTGTCGGATAATGAAAGTAATGTAGAAATTCGAGCGCACAAGTACAAAGGGAAGAACAGTCTCTTGAAAACACGTCTAGGAAATTATGCCGGGGAGAAACCTTTTCAATGTATCACGTGCGAATATAAAAGTGCATATGAATGTAATTTAAAAAGACACCTGAAAATTCATACTAAGGAAAAGGCTTTTCAATGTGAACTCTGTGGACATAAATTTACTCTGAGCACACACTTGAGAGCCCATATGAAATCTCATAGCGGGGAGAAGCCTTTTCAGTGTGAGATATGCGGTTTTAGATGTACCCGTGGCGATAACTTGAAAATGCACGTGAAAACCCATACAGGAGAGAAGCCTTTTGGGTGCAAAATATGCGAATACAAATGTACTGTAAACAGTTCCTTGAAGAAGCATATGAGAACTCATACAAAGGAAAAGACTTTTCAATGTGAAATTTGCGGATACAAATTTACACGTGATGGTAACTTGAAGACCCACATGAGAAGGCACACCGGAGAAAAGCCTTTCGAATGTAATATTTGTCAATACAAATGTTCCGTGAAAAGTTCACTGAAAATTCACATGTCGACACATACAAGGGAAAAGCGCTTTCAGTGTGAAATATGCGAATATAAATCCGCACGTCGTGCTAGGTTAAAAATGCACATCAAGAAACATACAAGGTAAACTAGCCTGTATTATAATACACAGGATGTTAATATTACATTGTAGAAGAAATTTGTGGCAAGTAGACAGTAACTGTTAAATCGTTCCGAACACCGGACAAGAAGAAATCTGATCACATACGGAATCCTCAACAGAGCCCAAATACCGCACTTGTCACGAAATAAGTGTTCAAATTCTACTATGTTGGCATCAGTACTACGCAGAACCATGTCAGTATAACCGGAACAGCAAGTTTACATCCATATTTTCCGCTTGGGCAAGGAGAAAATGGTCCCGTGAGGAAAAGCACATGTTGAAATAAATGCAATCGACATTTATGGTTCAAGGATTCAATGCAAAAAGTTACCAAAATTCACTTAAATCTTCCTTTATCTGACTCCGCAAGAGAAAAAATGCTAACAACAGATTAATGACCTACCACATAATTGTGGTATTGTGCCACGGTGGATGTATTAAATGCAGGAAATAGAACCGTTTTAAAAAACAAATTTTTTATGTTAGACACAAACGATTGATACCGTCGAATGCATAGCGTTGATCAATGTTAAAAAGTCCCAAGTGAATGTTAGTAGCATTACCATATGAAATGAAGTCACATACAGTGAATATTATAATGAGATGAATGACCGAGCACCCTAATTGGTCAAAAATAACATTAGCTGTGTTTGTCGATTTGATATAAATTTATCATTCAAAATGTTGTAGTTTATATTCCGGAAATAACTTGCTGATGTATTTGGTAGTGCTATAACTAAAAGTAGACATACACAGGTAAGAGCTAGAAATACGAATTTCTTTAATTAAATAGCTTCGACAAGAATAGCTACGTATTTTAGAAAAGAGCATAAATAACAAAAACCTGTGTGGAACTTTATATGTATGAAATTAAGTTTCACAAATATCGTCTTAGTGAGGTAGTGATAAGTCAGAACATATTCATAATTGTAATGGACGTTGGTAATTAGTTCAATAAATAAGTCTTGCAGTTTTCTTTGCGCTCCTGTCCTCAGGTCGCTGTATCACAGCGTCTTCGACACTTAAATCCCCTTTCATATCTTATGTCATTCCTGTTTTGTAACCATTCATTTTTCAATTCGGTCATACGTTGTTAATGCAGTTTTTTCTAAAAACATCATTACATGCTTTTGGGTACATTGCAAAGCTCATAAACGTAGCACACAAATTTATCTTACAAATGCTATGAGTATTGTTTGGAATCGGTTTTGTTTGTTGCTGTTCAATGTATCTTATTTATTCTTCAAGTATATCATTTGGAAATTACGTTTCATTCTTTATAAATAGTTATAACATTCCTTTAATTAGAAAATCTTCTTAGTTTTTATAAACTACTATCTTTATCTTTTGAACAAAAATCAAAATTTCACGACACGATGTCAACAAAATAATTTATTATTCGCGTATTATATATACATTTTTAACGCACAGAGCGACATTTCGACTATGTCTAAAGCCATCATCAAATGTAATATATTGTGTTTTTGGTATGGGGAGGTGAAAGTTTGATTTATGTTTAAAAGATGTGTGGAACGTAGGTGATATTTTAATAAGCTGTTATTTTAATAAGCACTATTTTATATTGATTTATTACTTTTGTCCCCTAACAACCCGGTGCCATTTTATAGTCCGCAAAATTTGATGAATGGGATACATCCAATATTTGTCCATTTAATGAAATCATTATGTATATAAAGTGTGTACAAGACTGACATTCAAATTTGTTGCTCGCAAGTGATGTTACTTGAAAAAAGTAATCACATTTACACATGCACTAAGGATATTGTTCCTAGAAGCATTATTATTTCGTTTCATTCACTGTACGAAGGATTCCCTCTACAAGGGGAAAATTGCAATGAACTTTGTAGTATTAAGTTTCATTTGAAAACTCTGTTTTAATATCCAGAAGTTGAGCTCGCATCAGCGGCGGACTGCTCGGATACTTACTAAGTAGTTTGGAGTAAAATGAAGTGATTAGTTTTCTTGTAACAGTTGAAACATTGAAGCCGGTTGCCTAGCACACGTAACAATTGGATAGTAGCTGCTTAATAGTCTAATGGCTTTCCAGGATATACCAAATCACTTTTTTTACATGTGAATTAGAATACTTATATTACAGTAATACTAGAGGGTAATCAATACTCATTCAACAACTATGGATAACTGTATAGAACTGTTTTTAAGATAGCAGAAATTCACAACTAATATACAATGTGTTCACCACACAATTGGGGTTTACGCCGATTAATCAGAGAAACCTCAGCTGAAATTTTATCGACAGTAATAAAGGTATCGCACAAAGCGTGGCAAGCATCAAAGTTGCAGTAAATTTCGAGAACCATGATCAACTATAGAGAAATAGGAGGTAGTATATCGCTCATATTAGCTGGAAAATATACTTCTATGTTTTCTCGAACTTCTTAGGATTAATGATTACAACATAATCAACACAAATACTTGAAGCTAAGGAACGGTGCTGGCAATTGCATATAACTGTTCTAAGAAGGGATATACTCTGGTTATACCAATGTATAATCGTGCGTTGATTAACATTCAAAAATCATGTAGTTAAAGCTTAAACTCTTAACTAGATGGTTCGACGGTCCCGGGTTCGAGTCCCGGCATGGGTGTGGATTTTAACAGCTAAAGAGCGAATCGTGACGGGCCGAAGTCCAAAGTTACAAGACTGGCCCATATAAAAAGATAAAGTTTACAAAGTTTTTCGTAGCTTGATACGAACTATCAACCAGTCGATGTAACTTGAAAGGAGAAAAGGTTTTGTAGTAACTTTTATCAGAAATGGTTAATGTCACGGTGGGGCCCTGTCGCGACCCCTTATGGGACCGCGACCCACCTATTAAACACTTCCGTGGGTGTACTACCGACTTTCACCTGTTCTTATCTGAGTGTATATAAATGTGTGTAAAGGTGTTTCCAGATATATTCAAATGCGTTACATGAGAATTCATATGAATTGTTTAATAATTTGTTATAAGATCTTTTTAAGAAAGAATTTATTTAATATTGTAATGGCGTTTGAACTAAAGCTTTCTCTTAGCAACAAATCTTTCCTTTGAAAAGATTTGTTAGTGATGGAAATATACGCGCGATACGGACACGAGCGCGATACTTCACTTGTTGAAGGGACAACGTTATTAACTCATCCTCACAGTCAGGGTTCTGCTCGGCGTGCCGTCTGGCCATTCAGATACTCTTGGTACAAAATTATAACCAGAGTTGAGCTAGTCATTTCAAGACTTTGGCCACTAAGTTTTATCGCCAATCTAACTCGACAGAAACTTTGCTCACTCTTGGTTTCCAAGAGTTCACATCGTTTACTTCGTGCTTTTGTAAATACCATCGGTACTTCTATTGTATCTTCTTCTGGGAATTTGAGAAATAAACGTAGATATCGCTACAATTGCTGTCGACTGCTTTCTTGAAGCTGAGATATCCTGAAGTATCATTCCAGGGTCTGCGTATGGTTGAACCAGCTTACCGTCAATTTAGCCTCCGAAGAGATTGACCGCTCGAGGATCGTACACGATATCAGAATCCTGTTACTTTGGGCGATTCGAGTCCACTACATTAACGCAGGAAATTTGATAATCCCAGTAGCATATTAATCGCCTCAGACGCTGCGTTGATAGTAGTTATATTGAGATTTTATTATTCTTACAAGTTATGTTAATCAAACTGGGGGTACAGGGGGGCTAAGGTAGATTTTGGGAGATTTCAGGCCCCTGGGACACCGTCTGGTAATGGCACCCGCAGTTTTTTTTAACGCATTTATTACTGAAAATATCTAGATGAGCATATCTGACAGTGCTGACAAACGCTCCAAAGCCTTCAGCGTGAGACAAATAGTTTTGCAGATATAAGCCAATATTTGCCTTCGCAAATGTGAGTAAGGGTTTTCCAAAAAGCGAGTGAAACACAAGACCGAATCACAATAGGCACACAGGAAAAAAGACACACCAGGGAAACCTTCAAAGGCACACTCCAAAAATTATCGAAAAAAAATAATTTCGGGGTGGGTTCGGACCCGAGGACACCCCTTCTACGTACGTCCCTATCCATAACTGTCAGCAACTTCAAGAGTGTATAAAATAAACTGGAATTTGACTGCAGTGTGATTTTTAAGGTTGCTCTGTGTGCCTATTTTCATTCTCCCTTCTATTTTACTCACTTTATAGAAAAGCTTTACTTGCATTTGTGAAGACAAGTAGTGGCCTATATCTGCTAAACTAGTTGTTACACGGTATTGTGGCTTTGCCGTCTTTATCAGCATTGGCAGGTATGCCCATGTATATATTTTGAGTAATATATACTGTTCGAACCGAAACTGCGTGAGCCCTATTCTACTTACTCCAAACGTTAACGCCCTCTAGCGGACAAATGCGGCCTTAAACAGTCAAATTACCTTGCAGGCATTATCAGCATCGGGGAACGAATATATGTACGAAGGTTTATCAAAAAATTCCTTGTTCGGATCCAAATATTTTCCCTGTTAATTTTCAGAACTTCGATATTTGGTAGTGGCTGTTACTTTGTTCAGCCACCCTTTGGTACCGATGGAAGTCAAGCTAATTAATTTACTTTATCTTTCTCTTTTTGCCATTACCATGACCCATTCTTCTGTTCGCTTGTGAGAAATTTGGAAAGGAACACAAGTTGCCTGTGTGTCTCCGAAATATTTAATTTCTGGCACAGTACATGGCGTCAAGTCACAAACGAACAAATTAGCTACATGAGTACTGCGCAATACATGTAGTGGGTTGAGATTTCCTGGTCCACACGCCCTGGAAACAATTCTTGGCAGCGCCGGGAATCGAACCCGGAACCACTGAATCCGTAGTGAGACATGCCAACGGGGGTGGTATCTTTCTCTCTCTCTCTCTCTCTCTCTCTCTCTCTCTATATATATATATATATATATATATATATATATATATATATATAT
>JAGDQP010007038.1:40926-69270 GCA_022664845.1 Lepisma saccharinum
ATACCCCCGAAACTTGATAATGCCCCCCCGGAGAAAAAACGTCTGAATTCAACACCGATTTGATGTCATGCTTTTGCCTCAAATGTGGGTCAGAAAGAGCAGTCTGGTGATGAGTATTTAAACTTGAGTGTAATTAAACCCTTGCACACATGTAGCTCCATTCACAGAACTCAGTTTTGAAAATAAATTGATTGATCTGGTACAGTAGAGAAGACTTTTGTCAGAAATGATTAAGAAGCAATTTTAGCTACAAACAGACCGAAATATCTAAATTACTTGTCTCACAACTTCATCGGCGCTCTTATTTGATTTGCGAAAGGATGACTAAATAGGTTCCTATTCGAACATAGAGATGAGACGAACGCTAGTTAATTTGCCATACCTCACCAGCAATAAATCAATAGATATTCATATATGTCCTTCATCATTTGTCCTGTATATGACTTCACCAGTTCAGCCTCAATAAACGCTCGTGTATCATCGTGAATTATTAACAACAATATTCGAATCTCTATTGAAATAAAATATAAAATTTTATTGCCTACTATATCCAAATAACTCGTGCCTGCGCTATATTATCACACCAAAAAAATTAATTATAGCACGTAAACGTAAAATTTATATTATTTCACTTCACAATGAACAGCATTTTTCTAATTTAATGTCAGCTGTATCCATCTGTGAAGTAGAGTGCTTAATTTAGCACATACTCACAGTAGAGATTTACATGTTACAGAACCTAATCTTCTGTGACTTGCAGCATATAATTTCGCTTCATTGGTCGTGCTGTTTTTGTTTTGCTTCTTTGGCCGCTTGTCGTTCTCTTCCCACACTTGTCCTGAAAGGCAGAAAAAACTTCATTGCTTGTCACTTTATTCTTGATTTATCTTCTTCCTTTTTCTGTTTCTATTTACGTTGTCTCGATCTGTTCTGTTGTTTTGTTTGAGGAAATACAATTACAACAGAGAACCATTCTTAATCACAACCTGAGTCAATTTTATGCATGCTATCATCTATCGGATCTGTACCATTTCACTGCATACTAATTTTATCACCTCTCTATACTAAACTATAGTTTGCATTTTCTTACCTTCTTTGTGAAGAATGTGTTTGCATTGCACTTGAACTGATGTCTTGGTTAATGACGTCTGCGTTGCTATTGGCTGAATAGTAGCAATGATTTCATTTTGTTGCTGTTTTATGTTGGATTCAGTTGCGTACTTCTTTTTTCAACAGTAAATCACGTCTGCGTTTCAGTATTACCACGGATATCTTGACAATTATTGAGATCAGTAATATCTACCCGCTGAGCAACATTATCAATTTTCATTGCAATCCGATATATTTTTACTGTCTTGGACAATTACAATAAAATACTTTGTCTTGTTCCATTTGATTACCTCTCTCAGATATCGTGTTCCAGTAAAAAGATTCATATTGACTCATTAATTCTTCATTTGTCAATGGTGAATAGTCATAATCCAACTTCTATTAGATTACTCTGTGAACTTAATTTTAAAAGTCCAATCCGGTTTTAATCTATTCGGTCCGTGTCTTTTAAATATTATTTCACTACCTAGATTACAGGAGATATGAAATACTAACTTAACAATCCACCATCAATCTCTACCGACAAAATATTCCAGAAGATGCAATTTGCTGTTGTTAGCAGCAAAATGTTTTCCTTGACGCATTGTAAACTTGTAGTCCCAAAGTCTTTAACTTTTAGTGCATGACGCCGTCGAAACTTCCAATATCCACTGAATGACTCATGAGGCGATTCTGAATCACCAGGCTTTGTAACTAATAGTTTTTCACGGAGAAATTATGTATCCTTGTCCCATTTCCTTAACTGAATCTGGAATGTTCTCGTTCCGAATTTTGAGCAGGAAGCATGTAGAGGTTTCATACATATTCAAAAAATAATATTCCTTTTAGTTCAACAATTTAATCTGTAAAAATTTTCTTCCACGTTTCCTTGATGAAGTACAAAGCATTTCTTATGTTTCAGGGAAGTTTTCAATGACGAAATGTCTTACCACGCCAACAGAGATCGGTGTTTAGTTCGATCGCCAAGAACGATCGTTATCCGCGTTATTGACCCAGTATAAGTCCCATATCGGAATGTTATCGTTATATTGTTAGGAAAGTCATCCGAGACAATACAGTAATATGTTTTGTTATCAACCCTTTGTTGTACTAGTATTAACTCACATTCTTATATGTATATCTAACCTAAATAGGAAAGTTTTTGCTGAAAAATACACAGAAAAGTTGGACGTTGCACTGACCGGAAGGGATTCAAATCCTAGTCTCCGCGTTGTCCATCGAATGCTCTACCAATTAGGCTACCACGACTAACCTCTATGAAAATAGACTATTCTTCACATCTCAGTTGAATCAGCTTATTTCTGCTGCTGTCAAAAGTCAATTCAACCGAATTGTAGAAGAACATACGTGTATATAGGTCCACCGCACAGTGTTCGAATGTGAGAAATGCGGTTTTTCAAAATCATATTCGAATGGACTAGTGCCCTATGATTTGTTTTCTCATTTACTAATACTAGGGGCGAATAGGGACCTTGTTAACAGTATATTATTTGGCTTAAAATATACTTTTTACCTAATTTTGCCAATGTTTTAGTATATATTTAAATATTATCGCCTTAATTTAAGCGATATTTCAACTTAATCAGAAGGATTTACTTGTATATTTCCTGATTGTTTATGTGAACATTAGTCTATTACCGTGACAGGAATCGGTCTATTTATGTAACGAGTGCTTTAATATACAGTATTTATGTATTTTGTTCACTGTTTAAATACCACTCATTATTATGTCACATGAAATTCATGAGAACCAGACAATATTTATGTTCGTCGTTTATTTCACTGCTTCTATTTATTTGAATATATTGTCACCGTTTGAGGCAAAGTATTCTCCGTGACGACAGTAAGATTTTTCTGCGCCACTCACACTTGTTTTAGGGATGACTATATCAAACAGTTTCTCCGGAATCGTGACTGTAGAGAGAGAGAGCGCGAAAGCAACAGAGCGATTAATTTTTGTGACGTCGCGGTTTTATTCAGGTGACCAGACTCCCGGATTTTCCTGAGTATTTGCTGTTGCACTCGCTTTTAGGGTTGAGTCGGGTCGTTAATTTGTTCCGGATTTCACCAAACGTTCTTAATTTGTAACGAAATCAGTTTTATGTTTCATTCGCATTATATGAGCCTACAAATACAGAAATACTGCACATTTACACTAGCAAGAAATGTTTAGACACGCTAACTTGCATACGATGTATAAGCATTTTAAAACTGACTTTTTTATTTAAATTATTCCATATGAACCAGATTTCCGGATAAACGAGGCTTCAGTGTTTTAAGCTAAAGAAATACTACATTGCAAAATCACTGTAAATGATGTTAAATTTACCACCAGGCTGGTTGACCTACTAAATTATTTATATGTTGTATTTTTTTTATTCGAATTATCCAATGTGAATTATACCTTTTCTTTTAAAAAGTAAACAAATCGATTGCAAAATCGGGTTTGTGAAAGTGCTTTATTTGAAGTTGTTCACTATGACTTTTTCCCTTTCCTCAATATTTCCCAAGTAATACTGTATATTTCTGAGCACGTATATTGTACAGCATTTTTCTTCGTTCTCAGGCTACTCGAAATGGGAATGCTACTTATAGTAGCAAATAATGTGAGAATTCTCAAAATTAGGTACTGCACCGGTAAACCCTACATTGCAGCATTCAGTTCTATTGATTGCTTCTGACTATGTTATCAACAACGCATATTCCCTACAAACAATATAATAAATGACACCTAATGATGCAAATAGAGGACACAATATATTAAAATAGGGTATTTTCAATTTCTATCTATTGGATATTATGCTGCACCATATATTTGGATATTCATTTTCCTTTCTGCATCTGTGAATTTATTTATGTTCGGAAATATACAAAAATTCAAATAACCTTACAAAACTATCAATTTGTAACTGTAAAAAATTCTATAATTGCTATGGTGGGCAGAGGTACAATAATTCCCTGGTTCTAGAGAAGTCGCGATGCAATTACAAGGCTTTCATAACTTATTTAATTCTACCTGTCATCGAGACCGCGGTGGTTCAAAGGTAGAGCGCTCACCTCAGTTGTTAGGGGCCGGAGTTGTCAGTTTAATCCCTGCTCATGCCACGTGGGCTTTGTGATGGACAAACACCGGGTGCGTGGGTTTTCTAGTTTCCTCCTACTTTCTCCATTCCACCAATTCATCCCATCATCATCTATCCGACCTGAGCCAAAGTTGTCTAAAGGCCTTAAAAATTAAATTCAAATTCTTCCTTTCAGTATCCTTACCTCTCCGTCATGTGATGTTAAATACGGTTCATGTGATGTCTACTGGATTCTTCAGAAGAATATATTTACGCATGGCACTTAATTTGCACGCAACCTACATCAATTTTCCACGATTCTTTCTCCACTAGACGTAAGAAGAACTTTTTCATATCCATTATACTTACAGTGACCACATTTTCTTTGTCAAAATTCAGGACAGGACTCATTGTGATGTAATTGACTGCTGCTTCTCCTCCTCCTTTACGACGGTTTGAGATGGAACTCAATGAATTGCTTTTATTCAGGCCATATATTGAGTTTAAAATTTCCGTTTTATTGAAAGCTATCCATCTTTGAAAACAAAAGAGAATAGGTAGCAATTCTAGAAATTTAGTCAGTAGGAACTTGATCCCTAAAAATAAAGTCTAATAATTGATAGTACGTTTTACAAGGTAAGTTCCAAATGTAACTGGCAAAATCCTATGGCCATAATTATTTTTGTTAATCGAAAAAGTTATGTTAATGAAGCGTTAGCTACATATTTTTTTTATTAAAACAAAAACAGTTGTCAAATTTACTCCTAGTGTGCCTAACAGATAAAATTTTACTTCCCTTTTTTGACGAAATTCCAGGCTTTCAATTTTATTTTCCGGATACCTCGAAACCTATCCCATTTTTTTATTTTTGATCATTCGGTGGGCACTTGAGATTTCGGCACACCATGTGCAAAATGCCCATAATTTTTATGCCAAACTTCCGTGTTAAATCCTGACACTTTTCCCTGGGACATAATATTCGGTGCAGCATCATTTTCTTACAATATGTGCCATGACAAATATTCGTATCCCATTTCATTTCTGTGAATTCGAGTTGGGAATATGTTGAGTTTTCGGCATACTAAATCAAAATGTTCGTAATTGTTTCAATTACATATCCGTGTTAAGTCCTGGCACATTTCGCTAGGACATAATATTCAGCGTATCATCATTCTTTACGATAGGTGCTGAGGGAAGTGTAATGTCGGATCCCTCTTAAATACTATGAATTTCCGGTAGGACTCTTGGGTTTTTGGCACACTATATGCAAAATGTCCATAAGATTTCCATTAAAAATTTCATGCTATATTTAGGCAGTTCATTATTATTCTATTTTTCATTAAGTTATTTCACACTTGTTGAAATGTATCTTGATTCACATTGTAAGGTGTCACTTTTATGGTTGAATTTACATGATGATTATATGGTTAAAGACGTTTTAGTAATAATTTAATATAGCAATACATCCTTTTAAAGTTAAATATTCCCACATAGCAGAGTACATCCCTGGGACGTCCCATTTAGATCCCATTAACGTCAGATTTCTCAAGCTCCCATAGCGATGTCCTAAGGACGTCCGTGGGATAACTCTGTGGGCAATACAAACAGTTCATCCCGTATGGAGGTCCCCTGGATGTCCCCCGGAAAGCCGTGCGGGATTACCTACCTGGAATTTCTATAAATTAAATCGACCTTACTATTATTATTATTTAATTAATTATAACTATACGAAGGATATGCCTTCGTATAGTGATACGAAGGATTAATTATAACTGTACGTCCCATGGATGTAAACGGGACTTAAACAGGACGTCCTACGGACGTCCCGATACCCTGCCAGGAGATCCGTCAGATATTCCTGGGACGACATTTTCCTATGTGGGTTTCTACATCCGCTTCATGAAAATACGATTCAGACGTTCGAAAACACTAGCCTTGATATCGGAACTTTTTGTTCTAAAATATCAAATATGTTTAGTTTTTAAAAAGTTCTGAATTATCATTAAACTCAGTCAGACACATTCCGAAAGAAGTCGCTAGTCAATAGACAATCGTATGACTATTAAATATTATATTAACGCCGTACCAACGTTTAATATTCAAAAACGGAAGTAACTAACTTCGCCGCTTGTTTTGCGTGGTACTTGTTAGTAGGTTTCCCAGTGATTAAAATCACTTGGCAACGCTGTGAAAACCTAATTGCGCATCTGTAATAGTAATTTGCAAAATGCAGGGAGAAAGAACAAATGAATACTTTCCTGCGCTTTCTGTGTGAAATTTGAAAGTACTGTATGAGTTAAAGGGTTTCCTGATTGTTGATGATGATTACAATGTTACTAAAAATGTAAAGTAGTTTCGAGTAATAACTGCTATGTTTCAAAAGGAACTCGTTAATGCATAAACATAATGTCCAAGCATTTTCTTACACCTCTGTTTTTCCATATTCAGTCGAAGATCGATGTAGCTCTAACAAAAAGATGATCCGAAGAATGTAGTTTCATTCGATTTATGCATTAGAAATATGAGGGCAAGAACCTATCTTTATTCACTCCAATTCAAAATTACAAAATCACTACCCTGTATCATGTTTCATGTTGGTTTTCGTAATTAGAGAAATTTATAGATGTACTTAAGCAGACGTTTTCGAATGAGTATAGTGGTAGAGCATTTGCATAGCATTCGGGAAGTCATGAGTTCGATCAAAGTGGTCGAACATCCTGACTCAAACCAGACAAATGCCGGGATTGAACTTTGTACGTAGGCCCTGGCTGATACCATGCCGAATTTTCCCCTCCCTGTCTCGGCCTGAGCCATAGATGCCTAAAGTAAATAAAGGCAATTCTATTGCAAGGAGTATAAGATTACTGTTTTGGGCAATGAATATTCTTCAATTTGTAGTGGCGTAGCTGGTATTTCAGCCTCTCTGCAAAAATCTGCCCTGACTCTGATTTCCGAAATATTTTCACAGTTCGGATTTCTACAAATTTCTTCACCCTCTGTGGAAATTACACAAATCGAACACTGACTATGCAGATGGGTTATAATTGATTTTGCAGTCCTTTCAAGCAAGAAATGTTACAAGACGATAATCCCATCCCATATAGATTTTAAACTTTAGAACCGACCTGGTATCCGTGTGGGTTAGGGCGTTAATCCAGCGAGCCGAAGGTCTCGGATTGGGCATGGATGTTTGTAATTGTGAATTTTAACTAGAACGTGACGGATAATCGTGACAGGTCGAGGTCAAAAGTTACTATAATGGTTTATACAAAATAAGGTTTACCAAAGTGTTTTTAAAACTTGGAGGAGTACAAGGGTACTTTGGTAGTAAACATCGTACGGAAGCGCATCCTTTATTATCACGGGAACTTTATATTTATTTGGAGTAGGGCTAAATCTGGATATACGTTGAATGAACGATACACTGTTCCTGATTGGGCCCTTCCACACATGGAAAGCATTTTAATTTCATGCTGTAAATAGCGCTGAGAAGCATAATCGTTTAAGGTGCTGTAATAAGCTCACCCTGTTTCGGGAGAAAACAAAAGCGAGGTTCGGTCCGGGTTGAAGCAAGACCCGCACCCATTTAACTACCCACATAGGAGAGTACGTCCCTGGGACTTCCCATTTAGATCCCATTACCGTCAGAATGGTCCTGTTCCCACAGCGATGTCCTAAGGACGTCCGTGGGATAACTCTGTGGGCAAAACAAACAGTTCATCCCGTATGGAGGTCCCCCGGAAAGCCGTGCGGGATTACCTACTTGGAATTTCTATAAATTAAATCGACCTTACTATTATTATTATTTAATTAATTATAACTATACGAAGGATATGCCTTCGTATAGTTATACAAAAGATTAATTATAACTATACGTCCCATGGATGTAAACGGGACTTAAACAGGACGTCCTACGGACGTCCCGATATCCTGCCAGCAGATCCCTCAGATATCCCTGGGACGTCATTTTGCTATGTGGGTAGAAACTAGCTTTTCCATAAAGATTTCCATTCGTACCGAAATAAAGATATCAATACGAATGGAATATTACAATTATAACAATTGTTAATATTATATAATTAACTAAATATACGATATAGATTATTGTAGGTTAAAGAACCAAAATCCCAGTTTCAGAATAAATTGAACAATTTAATAAAATAAAAAATAATACTATACAAGTGCTCCTTCTGTTGTATGGTGTTATATATTTTTTTTTAATATGGTGTTTTCTTGATTAATTTGCATCCAGAAATTCCAAAACCGTGTGGAAAAATAAGTGTCATAAGGACACGCGTAACATGATAGAAAAAAACATTCTATGTTCTGACCTACATACTAGGACAGCGATACGCCATCTTTGTTTTCGTTGTTTTTAACTCTTCCAGTGGTGCAGGTCTCAGTGTTGCCAGACGATTTTTTATCAGCTCTTTTCGCAAGGACTGGGCAGCCATATTGCAACCCACTTGGAAACACTTCCGGTAGGAATAGCCCACTCTCGCTTATCTTGAACGATAACTAACGGGAAGAAGCGCTCATCTTTCGTTTTTATGTAAATACAGAAAAGGAAATTTAATAAAAGTTATGATTTGCAATTTTAAAAGAGGCCACTAAAAACTAGGATGTATATAAATCCAAGGGCAGGATGCACACCGAGCGAAAGCGGGGTGTGCAAGGGGGAAGGGTGCGTCCGAAGGGAGCTGGGCGGCGTTAGCGGCGGGGGGCGCATCCCCTGTTAGCGGTGGGATACGCAAAAGCACTGTTTACTTAAAACTTCTGTTTACGCAAAAGTTCTGTGCCGTACCGGAAGTGTTTCCAAGTGTGCTCCGGAAGTTGCCAAAATGGCTGCCCAGCCGCGGGGGTATAGCTGAAAAAAAATCTGGTTGGCAGCCCTGGTATCATATGTCTTGAGTAAAGCCCCTCGTACACGATTCAATAAACATTGAATCAAATTCTTGAACAAGCAGTTGGATGAGTGCGTACACGATCCAACTGGAATAATCAAAGGGTTGTATTCAAGTAGTGTTGAAAGTGCTTGGATGGTGCTCGTACACGATTCGATAAGTTAAGCGGAAGTATGAAGGAGCCAAAGGCACATGAGTCGATTTGCTCTTTCTGCGTTGAAAGCGGGAACATGGAGTGAATGTTAAACATGATATGCGTCGCTTGTAATAAAATAATAACCTGATTAACGGCTGCGATTCCGTAGTTGGTGATGCCTCGAACATCGACTTTTTATTGCTTTATTCAAAACTCTTTTCAATTCTTATAAGTTTTTATTTATTTCCGGTTACACGCACTTCTATAAACATCTAACGACAACTAACAATCCAAAGTGAAAATGAAAATTTTATTATTATTTCGTTACATACTGATCGTGACACTTCGTGTCGGAATAGATTTATTTGCGTTCATTACTACATGCAGGTTGTAGGGATGCAGCGGAATATTAATAGCATTGCGTCGTATTATGAATAACACATTACTTGCTATAAAAATTATGGCCACAATGTTGAATAAGCAAAGGCGGGTTAAAGAAGGTTAGAGTTTTTATTATATGCGATGCATGGTTTAATGTGCTCGCTCACCAACGTGGAAGCAGCCAAGTAGTTCCAAGTACTTTTCGCTATTCATGCACGGTTTAATGTGCTCGCTCACCAACGTGGAAACAGCCAAGTAGTTCCAAGTACTTTTCGCTATTTCATACACAAATTTATATGCCCGCTCACCAATGTGGAAGCAGCCAAGTAGTTCCAAGTACTTTTCGCTATTTCATTCACGGTTTAATGTACTCGCTCACCAACGTGGAAGCAGCCAAGTAGTTCCAAGTACTTTTCGCTATTTCATGCACGATTTAATGTACTCGCTCACCAACGTGGAAGCAGTCAAGTAGTTCCAAGTACTTTTCGCTATTTCATACACAAATTAATGTGCTCGCTGACCAACGTGGAAGCAGCCAAGTAGTTCCAAGTACTTTTCTCTATTTCATACACGGTTTAATGTGCTCGCTCACCAACGTAGAAGCAGCCAAGTACTTCCAAGTACTTTCTGCTATTTCATGCACAAATTAATGTGCTCGCTCACCAACGTGGATGCAGCCAAGTAGTTCGAAGTACTTTTCGCTATTTCATACACAAATTAATGTGCTCGCTGACCAACGTGGAAGCAGCCAAGTAGTTCCAAGTACTTTTCGCTATTCCATGTACGGTTTAATGTACTCGCTCACTAACGTGGAAGCAGCCAAGTAGATCCAAGTACTTTTCGCTATTTGATGCACGGTTTAATGCTCGCTCACCAATGTGGAAGCAGCCAAGCAGAAAAGTGCAAGTACTTTTCGGTATTTCACTCTAATTTAATACTTCCATGACTCGAAACTTTGTTATATTTTAAGTTACAACACTTTCACATACGTTGGAAAAGATTACATTGTTTTGTGTCGTATAGTAAAGTGTACCCAGATACTTCTATGTTTAGCAGCTTTGAACTTCCTACATACAGTAAATAAAAACTCGACCTTTCCACATAAATTATGAGCAATCAGTGGCACTTTAAATATTAATATCCTACTGCTTCTAAATACAATACAAACTTTATTAGGAATTTTAGTAAACCCTCTGTATCAATTTCTATTGTAATAGTGATTGTACAAAAACTACAGAAGAAACATCAGGTACACTTTGCCTCAGCAAGATGCGATGGAATTTCTTGTAGCGACACATTATTTTATTTTATTAGATTTTCTTATAATATCTTTATTTCGCATCATAAAAACAAAGGCTTAAAATTCCCTGCTCCATGCATTTTAATTTTTGCATTCCGATTTCCGGAAGCACAGTTGTCACGTGTTCAAGTCACCAGCGATGTGATTGGTAGATCACTGCGTTGAATTCGATAAAAATAGGACAGGTTCTAAATAGGACGAATTGGATGAGAAGACTTGAATTCAAGAGATTCCCTGTGTGGAGTCTCTGACTCGTGACGTCATTTTCATCCAATTGCTTGTTCAACGCTCTTGTTCAAGCTTTACTGAATCGTGTACGAGGGGCTTAACGGTAGTCGGGTATGTCGAATGGGCCGTGTTACGAACGCGAGCTTAGTGATTACGATGTGACAGAGTTATGTGTTAATGAAGATACTCACGGAAAAGTGTTGGATTTGTTAAGGCGGCATTAGATATTATCGATTGGTAAAATATGTAAGACTTGCGAAGGAGAATCTGTTTTTGCTAAGGAAAAACATGCATTTCGCTGTCAAAAAAAAAGTTTGTGGAAACACGCGGAAGAGAAAGCCATGCAGTTTTTACTCGTTCATGTTTTCAGGCACGTGGTTCGGTGACAGGCGCACACACACAGGTTTCATCAGTTCTTGGTTGAGATTGGCAAAGTTTATCCTCCGCTTCCTTAAGATAAGTTTATTTTTTTACGTTTACGTTTGTATTGTCTGTTTCGAATTTGTGTAATATAGCACTTGAAACTCCTTAAAATGCTATGTTTTGCTACCTACAGCCTTGGAAGACACTAAAATACGTGCAAAAATGAAAAAAAAAGAAAGTTCGTACAGTAGAGCCTGTTATATTATTATAACGTCGCAAGTTCGACTTTACGAACGTTATGTTTTCATTTTGCACGCGTTTTAGTGTCTTTCATGGCTGTACGAAGCGAAACATGGCATTTTGAAGAGTTCCGAGTAATTTTTGCCAGAAGGAGCACTTGTAAAGAATTACCAAATAAAAACTTGAACACAATTGTAAGTACTTACAGGAATCACTTTACATTCACTCGAATAGAAAAATATGTAAACAACGCTTGGCTCATAAACTTCACTCACACTTCGTAGTAGAAAAAATGAAACATGCTTTTCACAAAGATGTATGGGATATTCAAACACAACTGTCTCATGCACATGGAAGTGCATCGCCATTAGGCAAATTTCTCAATAGCACCAAATAAGCAACTTGTCGAATAATATCCACGCTATTACAACAAGGCATGTTTTGTGAATCTATCATTCACTGTGATTTTTTTTTTTTTTTTTGGCTCAAGAAAATGTAATACAAGACCATAGCTGCTGGCAAGATTTTTTTAGAACTGGCTTCAGAGTCGCAGGGCTTGGGAGAACCCACTTGGAAACTTCCGGTAAGGCTCAGTACTTTTGCGTATGCCCACCGCTAAACGGGGGGCTGCCACCCCTCCCCCTGGGCTAACGCCGCCCAGCTCTCTCCCCCTTGCACACCGAGCGATGCCATGGAGCGTTTATATACATCCTAGTTTTTAATGGTCTCTTTTAAAATTATAAATCACAACTTTTATTAAATTTCCTTTTGTGTATTTACATAAAAAACGAGAAAACTTTAATTTAAAAAATGTGTGAAAGTTGGCGCCAGGGTTTGAACCCGGGAACTTTAGATGAGCTTCCCGACGCCTTGACCACAAGAGCAAGCTGCTGCTGCGGAGTTCAGCGCTTCTCGCTTTTACTTATAGTTCAAGATACGGGGGAGTTTGTATGGATGAGGCTACTGAAAACTAGACGTATATAAATAAACCAGAGCAGGATGAAAACCGAGTAAGGTGTGCAATTGGGCACTGTGGGTTCGAAAGGATCTGGGCGGCTAAGCCGCCTTCCCGATAAGCGGAAGCATACGCCAAAGTGCTGTTAATATTCTATCCCACAACAATCCACGTGCTGTTAATTTGCAGGCTCCAGAGACTCGTCGATTAACTGTGAATAAAATAGTGGGTATTGGTTACGTTAGGATATGATCATTGGTTAGTTTAGGATTATGATTTTGGTGGTTATTACGTCACGTCAGTATTGGGGAGTTGAAATTAACATGGAGGAATCGTGAGGGAGTATTTACTGAGTAGAACTCGTTATTAGATTGTGGAATATATGGTATCGTAATACTGAGTGGGAAAGTATGTAATAATTGTAAGGGAGTATCCGTATTTTGGAAAGAAAAATTTGCATTCTGCTGCGAAAAACACATGTGTATGCTATGTGGAAAGACAAGAGAACTTTATGATCCGTTTCCGTAAGATAACATTTATTTTTACTTTGGATTGGAAGTTTTAGAATCATGTAACAGTATCATACTATTAAACCCTTACGCCTAAGAGAAAACAAATATAATGCTGAAGCGCCTTTGTGACGGAACGATTTAGAACAGTGTTCACGTTACGATCCAATTCCTGTAGACATTGGAGTGTCTAACTAGTTTAGCTTAGAAAGCAAACTTCACGTGACAGTGATCACAAGAAGGTTTCTTACCTGTGTGACTTATTGAGTGATTGCGAAGGTATCTTTTACTGGCAAATGACTACCCACGTTGCTCCTATTTATATGCTTTTATACCAGTGTAAGATTTCAAATGCATTCTAAGAGAATAAGATTTCAAATGCATTCTAAGAGAATCTTTGTCAGTATTCTTCAAAGGATAAGTCTCGGTCTCATCTCGATTTCTGGACCTTAGACTCACTCTCGAATTCGAGACGAGACCATGACCAACCTCGGTCCCGGTACCATGCCTAAGACGTGACAAAACGCATTCATGTAAATCCTAAAACAGATGTGCCTATGTTACCAGAAGAGGAACCAGGAAAAACGGGTGCACCCAGCAGCCTATCTCAAATGGAAACTGTGGACAATGCGAATGGTACAACGCCAGTCCATTCTGACATAGTGCCATCTTAGTCGAAATGTCCTTTCTTCGGTTTCTGTGTAGTGCCCTTATATTGTTTTGTTAATAATTCAACTTTAACACTAGCAATCAACTCTAAACTGTAACGGATTTCTCGTTATTGTATGTAAGGCATTTGGCGTAAAAGACGATCGAAACTCATGCAATGTGAGGACAATATCTAAAGCGATTATATTAAACCATTACGACTGTGAAAAAACAAATGTGATGCTAAAGCGCCTTTATGACGAAACGCTTTAGAACAATGTTTACATGTTACGATCTTATTGACATGTACATTGAGATGTCTAATTAGTTTAGCCTTGAAAGCAAATTTCATGTGACAGTGATCACAAGTAAAAGGTTTTTCACCTGTGTGACAAACTAAGTGATTGCGAAGAGTATTTTTCCTAGCAAATGACTTTCCGCAATGTTCGCATTGATATGCTTTTACACCAGTGTGAGATATCAAGTGGCCTTTAAGAGATGCTCTGCCTCGTAATACCTTTCCACATTTTTCACATGACAAACCTGTTTCCTTCAAGTGAACACTCATGTGTGAAATTAGGGTAGTCCTTGAATTAAATGCTCTACCACAGTCGTTACATATAAATTTCCTTATGGCTGTGTGAGTTTTAAGGTGCCTCTTCAGATACTTCCTTTGAGTGAATACCTTAGAGCATTCCTTGCAAGTGTATGATTTATTATTCGTATGAATTATCATATGAGAGCTTAAATAACCCTTCAAAGAAAATGACTTACTGCAATGGTCACAGCTATATCCTCTTTCATTTGCATGAATTGTCAAATGTTTTCTTAGATAAGTTCTCAAAGCAAATGACATTCCGCACTCTTCACAAGTAAGTGTTTTTGCAGCATGAATTCTCAAATGCTGGCGTAAATTACGTTTGCTAGGAAATACCTTGGCACATTGTCCACATGGATATGTTCTTTCAGATGATGAGTAGAGATTTCTGTGTGCTAAAAAGTCTAGTCTTGTGGAATTTTCACCAACCGCTCTCTTCTTGCCCTTTTCAATTGTAGATATCTTCTGTTCCGAAGGTTTAATGATGGTCATATTTGAACTATACGATTTGCTTAGAAACCCATTTCCAATGTTCCTAACATAAAAAAAGAATATTTAAACCAAATATTAAATTAGAGGGTGCACAAAATACATAAAATCCAAACGAAGCAATCCACTAATTTATGTTTAGAAAAATTAAGAGACAACATTTTAAAAGAAAACTTGGGATATTGGTACATCTCGCTTTCTCATAGTCTTGAGGATGAATACTATACACCATATTATACAATGAATTCTTGACATTATGGCGCAAACTTCGGGCGGTAATTATTTACATCGACACAAGAAGAGTTCCTTTGAAGAAATTTCAGTCACCCGTAGTTTCGGAACTACAGGCACTCAAAGTTACGGCATCGTCATCACAAATGGCATCATATTTCCGTGTGTAATAACGTAAGTACTGTCAGCTTGGTAAATCGCAATGGAACTAGAATTTCGTTTGTTGATGAATGAGGGGAAGGCCATATAGGCAGGTTTCGAAACGTAAGAATTTTATCACGAAGGGAATAAATATTTTAATAGGGCAAGCATACAAATCCCCTTTTAAGCTTCAATCGAAATCATAAACAGCTAAACAGTCGGATACGAAAGCTAAATTTGTACCGATAAACACCAGAGCGGAGCCCCCGACTTAGATTTTTGTAATTAGTCTTACAAGAAAATAATCTGACGGGATATGTGAAACTGACTATAGGGTCCAAATACTTATTTTAAGGTCCATGTCAGTGGTGTACCTAGGGAGAGACCAAGGAGAACACGTATCCCCTCAAAGGAATATGCTCCAGTTTTGCATTTCATCGACATTTTTTAAAGTAAAATATTCGATTTCGTTCCGTACAAACCTAGAAATATTAGCAGTCACATAAGAACTCCAAATTTATATCGAGAAACACCGAGAGTGGGGACCATTGCCAACTACAAAATAGTGATTATCATTATTTGCCCTAAAATTAAGAAGTGTGACAAAATTTAGGTATTTAATTCCCTTAGAACGATGTAGGTATTTTAATGTCTATAATACAGTTTTATACCGGATACCGGTGCTTCTTCTCTATAATATCGGATGTTTAAAATAATATGAGAAAAATTAATCATTTTATATGATCAATTTATATTAACATATATTCACAATTGAAGACATTTTACTATAATTTTGGAGGTTCAAAGTCAATTCTGGAGCTCAGAATTTCTTGGAATCCGGAATTTTTGACACTCCTGAAATTATAACCTCCTAAACTCCTACCTTGCAAATTTCTGGAGATCTGACGCTAAGGAATTTAGCCTTGTCGAAATTCCGCAATTACGGAAACAAAGATTGTCAATACGATTCCGGAATTATGAACACCGTTATTGCGAACAAATAAATTTGATCCCAGAATTCCGACCGGGACTAATTTACAATATATAAGCACACAATTTATACGATAATACACGGATTCATCCAGGATTTCCAATTTGGGGGTGTAAAGTAAGCATTGGGTGTAAGTGGAGTTTTGCAAGGTTTCTATCGATTTTTGACCGTAAACATTTTAAAGGTGAAAGTGCTCCCGAGGATTTTGGTGTGTGACACCCGGACGTAACCCCCTCACATTATCGAGAGCACTTCCCACATCGAAATATTTACGCTCAAAAATCGATAGAAGCCATGTAAAACTCCACTTACACTCCCCAATCTGAAAAATCCTCGTGGAATCCCTGCTCACTGCTATATATGCTTCGGTGAATATCCTAAATGTGTTCTTATTTACGAATGAATAATTACATCCAATATGCTCATTTAAAGGCGCAAAGGACATTTGACTTTTTCCTAATAAAAATACTATATTTTATCGATATGAGTGTGGAGCAGATTCATTTATTACACGAAAAGCAGCGCAAATACGTAGAAAAGAAAAACCACAAATACTTTATTGACTTCAATTTCATTGAGAAAATTTCTTGGGTATATCACCATCTTGACAATTTTCATCAGTTAAAATACACGAGAATTTAGCAAAAAGCAGTCCGCCTGTTACCTAGTGGAAGCCTGAATAAAAATAGTAAAAGAACTTCACGTTTATGGTAAAGCATAATTTGTGCTAAGGAATTCATGGGTAGGTAAGAAATCCACTTTTTGTCTTCGTATTTGTTGATAAGGGGAAGGAACTTTTATTGCGCTATGTCTGGCGAGGATATATTGTAAAATTCACAAAATTTCAAACCATAATTCTGAAAGGTACGAAAACTAATTACAAATACCAAGCTTGGGTCCGACTCGGACCCCCCCCCCCCTTTGCTATGCGACTGTTAAGTACATGTACTGATTACTTCTTTATTGTGTTTTGCTAAGCCGACAACGTTTACGTCATTATGTGTTGAGCTATGACATCATTTGTGAACATGCCACCAGAAATTTGAGCGCCTGTAGCTATGAATCTACGGATGGCTTGACATTTCTTCAAAGGAACTCTTTTCTTGTTTTTCTGTAAATATATCTTTTAACGCTTAAAGGTAACTTGTTTTGCAGTGTTAAGATGCATGCGCAAATATTTCTATTTATTATAACCTTGATAAGTAGAGGAATGGATATATCTGTTCCTAATGCTATAATTTAGGAGTTGGGTGGACAGCTCAATCAGCCTATAGCTGTTTTTTATTTTCATTTCGTGTTGCATTTGCTGTACTAGACTTGGAGGTTTAGGAATAAATGAATATAAGTGAAAATAAATAACAGTAGAGTGCGGAGCGTGGAAAAACAAACGTTGCCCCAAGGTATTGTTCCGCACAACATTTAATGATCCAATATTGCTGTTTGGTACCAAATCAGATGTCGTTGTATTGTGAGGTCAAGGAAAAACCTATTCCGGAAACAGAGCATTAAGTTACATTTTAACTTATATTTAGTCGTTATATATACATCTATAGTTTGAGACTATCACTTGCAGTCCCTCAGGAACGTTACGCTTAGTCACTAAGCTATATCTGTGTGACCAATAAATATGGGTAAAATAAAAATGCTATGCTTCTGTGGTACCCTTTATCGTGACCGTACTACCTGCGTCTTCGCTTGATATACATCTTATCTGGCTGTATTAGTGAGGCAATTCTCTTATATGTGCAAGAATTCAAAGGTGTATTGCTTATTGTTTGTCGCATTAAACAAAACTAAATAACAACAAGAACAGTATTGTGAACAAGAAAGAAATGACCAATGGCAATAATCCTGCAATAATTGGTGTTTTGGAGCTGAAAGATATGGAAAGGAAGAAGAGAGTATAACTAGTGGAAGAGGCTAAAACTAAAAAGATTTTTGTTAATTGGGTATTCATCAAGGGCGAATGGTCATATTCCGCAAGATTTCCGTCTAGATTCAAAGTTCTTTTCAACCCTTTATAGACCAAGCAGATCGTGTTATCATTTTCTTTAAAAAATGTAGACACATTTTTCTTTCATTAAACACACATTTGTAACTCTACAGTAATGTTGGACCACATATGACGCTGGTAAACTATATCAGGAAGAAGGGCTTCAATGCAAACGGACGATATTCATTTTTATGGAAAGACGGTTAACGCATACAATTAATCGGTTTCTTATATTGCCATCAGGAATGAAGATTTCGTACATGTCATATATGCATAGCTTCCTAATGATATCAACAATATATTTATATACGACGATAAAATGTCTAGATGGATGGAAAATATGTTAAAATTATTTGTAAAGTATTATTTTTTTTTCTCACAACTGCGTTTTAAGGTTAAGCTGTTCTTTATCCAAATTTTCAATTCTCTTCGTAGTAGAGAGAAAAATATCTACAATAAAGTAACTTCACAAAATGTTTGACTTATTCGAAACTGTGAACATCTACTATTTGAAACATCATAGGGTAGTAAGAAAACAAGGAGTTTGTATCGGAGGAAATACTGGAGACCAACTGCATGTAGGAAATCTTAATTAACAACTAAATTAACAATTTTGTTAAGAGATTCTGGTTGCAGATGGACTAAAAGCTTATTAAAAATATATTTTGAAAACACAGTCAACGAAAAATAGTATCGGTGATTACTACAAAAATGTTTCTTGTGAAGATCATGCTACTGAATTCGACGAGGCGAAGATAAAAACAAAACCAAAAAACAAGTGCAACCAAACTTAGTTAATCTAAAGGTGAAAAGAAGTGTCCCACAAATAAGTTATCAAGGCTAATGAACAACCATTGTCTAAAACCATTAAATAATCTCCACCTCCACCTTCACCTTCCACCTATTAGAGGAAGAACCACAATCGTACCTTATATTATGCAACAGCTCGCCGTTATCTTCATTATCTCTGATGGTTGTATCTCCTGTCGCCGTAATATTATTGTCACCTGTATTCGGGTTGACGATCTTCGAACGAATCGTAGAGAGAGAAAGGCGCTTCAGAACAACTATTGGGTTCAGTTGTTTGATTTTCGTGGCAGTAACGGTTGAAATATTTGGATTTGAAGCTTCGGAAAATTTTGAATAGACAGAACCACTAACGAACTTTAATTCTTTTGCATCTTCCAGAGGATCCTTTGCATTAATATGCTTATCTGCATCAGAAAACAGTGGCGTGTCAACGTTGGTTAACGGATCGAACTTAAGTTTCGATATAGATTCGACCTTGATCTTGGAAAAGCAGTCTCCGTTAGATGGTTCTAGGATTTTGAAACTTTGTGAAAAAGGATGTACACGTTCAAATTCTGATTTCCAACCGACAGTTTCGAAGGAACTTGTATTCGTAGTTAAGCTTTCTTCCTGAATGTAACGGTTTCCACGTAGTTTAGGATAACTCGACTCATAACTTCTAGCTTGTACTGTTCCCGAGCATGGCTCTCTGTTTATTGGGATATTCTGATGAGTTTTCTTTTCCTCAAGCTGGTCTAATTCAGAAGCACAGTGTCCAGGTTCTGAATCCACAGAAATAATTGGACACCATTTATCTGTAAACACCTTCTCATTTTTAATGGATTTCTTATTTAGTGATAATATTCTTTCGTTTCTCGGGAAATCTTCAATTTTCCACAAATTATTAAAATGCATTGCATTATTAATTGAATTTTCCTCTCTGCCTTGGTTTTCACCACTTACGTTCATTTCAAACAAATTGGTTTCCTGAAATAAAAAAAAAACAAATAATTACTCGTTAGCATAAACACAACTTTACGGTAAATTAATCTTTTCGTTTAATAACTTTGTTAAACACTTGTTCCGATTCCAAATTTTGATAATGAATATAAATAACAGACTTTGACATTAATAAGTATAATTAAAATAAACAAAATACTTTTAAATTAAAGCAATATTTCTGATGCATATATGTTATATATATTACATAGGTTTCAGGAAAAGAATATATAAAATCTGTTTTAAAATAATTCTCGAAAGTGGTTGAAGAGTATTTAAGTTCAAGTTTAAATATGAAGTTTTTCTCTGACAAGGAACACTCACCAGGGGACTCAGCCCGATTTTAATGAAAGGTGGTATGTAGGTACGGTACCTAGGTAAATCATCACAGCCAAATTATAGTTGCTGTCGTCAACAAATAAGATAGGGGGTCCTGAGAATGATGAAACGTAGAGAGCGTGTAAATCGAAACCAGAGGACGGAAAACGCATTTTCTTTTATAAACTGTTACGTAAATTGAAAGCAAATGGCTAGCAATGGCACTGGACAGGAGGTGATAAATGCTGACCAGTATGACGAGAATGACCACCACCTTGACTATGCTTAAAAATGTTGAATAGCAAGTGGAATATGTGACATATAAAACTGTGCTGGAATGTTCCAAGACACCCAATGATGAAGTTAGTTTTGCATAAATCTTGTAACTCACAATGTCATGTGGAATTGACCTGGAGAATGTGTCAGTGGAATGATGTAAAAACATATATTCTTGAAACAATTGACGGAACGAAAGCCAAACTGCTACAGAAGTACCGTTAAATTGTAAAACATGATCCTCATGGTCGCAACATGAAGTGAACTTTTAAGTACGCTAACGGAAGACGAAGTCCCAATTTCAAGACGAAATGGTAGGTGAAAGTGACATCTCAAGGTCAGTAAAAAGACCAGTTCGTTCGCGAACTACACATCCCTTCAGTAAATGTGGTCGGAATTGTAATATGTCAAATTCTACGTTTTCTTCTCTTTTCCTGTCAAAAACATTCTTATATTATCTTATCTATTGTAATAAGTGTGTTAGGAACGATTAGTGGAGGTTAGGAAGATCAGGTTCGTTTTTTTTTTTTATAATCCCCGAGAGGGTGCAGCCATTTTAAACGTTTTCTTACGATCATATTTACTATCATGATCGGCGTGTGAAACAATCCATCTAGTATTAATTAGAGTTTTAATGCTCAATCAAAGTGAGTTTTCCCGCCTTTTTCGTTTTACGTCAATTATTCAAATTTCAGTACAAGAAAACAGAAATTAACTTTCACGAACCGAAGTTCGTTTCCTTCTTCAATAATGAGTGCAATTAGTATTTATTAAATGCTAGTAGTAACTGCAGGATTGTGTGCAGACACTTTTGGGACAGCCCAAAAGTGTCTGCACACAATCTTGAGTTTACTATCAATATTTTATCAAAATTAATTGTACTCATTATTAAAGGACGAAACGAACTTTGGTCTGTGAAAGTTAATTTCTGTTTTCCTCTACTGAAATGTGAATAATTGACGTAAAACGAAAAAGGCGAAAAAAAAAACACTTGGATTGAGCCTTAAAGGCCGAGAAAAAAAAAACGGAAATTTTCGAAAGGAAGGAAAAATTGTTTCTTTTTTCCACGAGGCAAAAAAACCTGGTTTTATTGACGAAATAGTTGTTTTTTTTTTTTTCATTTTCCACCAATATTCACTACTTAACACACCCAATGCATTTGTTATTTAGGCTTAGTATAATTAAATGTTCTTACGTTAAAAAATGTACAAAAAATTATCAAGTTAGTTTAGGAATCCAATATATTTCATTAGCACCCTTGTACATCACAGAAAAGTTGTTCACTTTTGCCCCTTAGGCATCTTTGGCTCAGACCGAGAAAGTCATAGGCAGTCCCATTGCGATTTTTTAAATATGTTTTTAACATGAACTAACATCTTAACTAATTCATTGATCATAAAATGTTGTCAGGGACCCCGTAATAGTAAAAAAAACTTTATTTTCAAAAGTAGCACGAAAAATTAGAAACATTTTTTTCGACTTTCAATAATTATTATTATTATTATTATTATTTTAATGATCAATGAATTAGTTAAACTTTTAGTTCTTGTTTAACATATACACTTAGAAAACAAAATCTTTATTGGGACTGCTTCTGACAAAGTTACGTAGCATTATTTAAGATTCGACGATCAGAGCCAAAGATAGCTAAAGGGCACAAAAGTGAACGCAACTTTTCTCTCGTGTAAAGATTAGATTAAATTTATTTTCGTTCTGATGACCATTACAATACTTGTACAAAGGGCGCTAACGAATTATATTGCCCTTGTAATGGACGTAGGAAGTTTGTTGTATATATATATCTCTTTTTTTTTTAACGTAAGAACATTTAATTTTACTAAACCTAAACAACAAATGCGAAAGTTGTGCCAAGTAGTGATTATTTGTTGTAAAAAAGCAAAAAAAAAAGTTTTCTTCATAAAATCAGGAATTTTTACTTCGTCGGAAAAAGAAATCCGAAAAATTCCAATTTCGGCCTTTAAATTACTAAACTGAGCCAGAGATACCTAAGGGACATAAGTGGATAAAGTCTTTCTCTGGTGTAAATGTACATTTTTTTTTTTTTATCTTTGAAGAATTTTACAATATTGTAAGCGGTTCCGTCAAATTAATGTACATAACAAGCATGAATAGATAATATACATACATAGAAAGGCTCTAACGAAATATATTGCATTCCTAATGTAAATAGAAAGCTTTTGTAATAGTTGATATTGATTTATAGTAGCTTTTGTAATAGTTTGTCGTATGAACATTTAATTTTACTAAACCTCAATAAGAAATGCATAAGTTGTTCTAAGTAGTGAATTGAAAAAAAAAAAAGCGGTTAGTCATACTTTTGCATTTAGCTTGTGGAAATAACCCATTTTTCCCGGTTTTTTTTTAGAAAATTTTCGGGTTTTCCCAGATTTTAAATTACTATTACTTTTCTTTTCGAAGAATCTGTAGCAGAATATTACTATTTAATTCCACTTTTCTTTGTGTAGTATCCAGTTTCCAGTCCAGTTAGTCCTTTGTACAGGAACTTTACTCTGATTGTTTATTGAAGGTCTTGAAATTAAAAAGTGGTATATTTTCTTTTATGAAATGTTAAAAGCAGTAATGGACACAGAGATGCGAAAACATAAGGCATTTCATATTCACGATTTGTGTGGCAGCTGTAGAATTCATCACACATTTCGTGTGTTGGTGGAATAGGGATGTCAAAAGGATGTTATATTTCCAATCATGAATAAACTTAAAGCATTCATTTTGACAGAATTTTATATTGAAGCATTTCTTCTGAGATAGAATTAAAATTTAAGCTAATTAAGGTTTATATAGCACTCTAATACTACTTACCATTAATTTCAAACAGTCAGAACATGGATAGCCAGGAGGTGATGCGCAATCCATCATTACAAATTTTGTGGAGGACAAAAAGTTTATTTAAAATGCTATTAGGTTTCTCCATTGATTACCTTGTCCCTGCGGTGTTATTGCTCACTTTTTTTTTTTAATTTATTTATTTGTTCTGATAATTGAGAAGTTTAGAAATATAATTACGCACTAGGTTGTGAACATCTCAGAGCAGAACACAAGCGGTCTATAAATTGATCACGATCATCCGTGATATTAGAGTGTTTTGGTACAGGAGCAGCACGTCCCGTGAATCAAGACAAAGTAAGAAATTCGACAACATAACAATCATGAATCAACTATACAAAGGTGTAAAAACAGGTGAAAAGTAACATACAGAATGAGGAAGTTATCACCGCACACAGGCGATACACAAACAGCAAACACTACCATGAGGTCCCGCAGTGAGACCAAGCCCCCCCCCCCCCTAACACTAATAAGAATAAGAATACTACGACCACTACTACCACAAATAATATTAATAATAATACTAAATTAAAGAAAGAGAGAAAAAAATAATACAAATTAATTTCCTGTTTGTTGCTCTTCCCTTCTTTTACTCGTTTAACAAAAACAATGTTCGAATTTATAAAATATACAAATTCGGGTACAATTAACTATAAAAAGGGAAAGAACACAAGAAGAGTAAAATCCCCCTTGACAAACTGAATGTGAGAAAGTGTAGTGTCGATTACACCGACAAGCTCACGTCAACGTCAGAACGCTGAACTCCAGGAACTACGGCCCACGGCAAGGCAATACCCGTCCTCACAACAAAATCCGGCAAAATGGAGCCACAGCGGCCAGCATCAGTGTTCTACCAAATTGAAATTGAGTTCGAATGTACACTTTATATTCCTCTATGGAGGACCATTCGTGTTCGCGTAATAGAAAATACAGTGTGAAACCGTGTAACCAATTATAAAATTTGCGGCGAGCTGGAGGAAGCTACCAATGAATCGGGGTAAGAGCATAGTTGATCGTAGCAAAAAAGGGAGTAATCGTTTGCCACAACATATTAAGCCAACCCTGTAACACCACGAAACACCCATTCAAACTATGACACCGAGTCAAAACGTGTACCAGGTCTTCCGGGTTCCCACACTTCGGACACGTTGGGGTATCACTGATCTTTAATTGACATAACTTCAACTTCGTGGGGATAACGCGATGAACCAGACGGAACCAGGTATCAAATACCAAAGAATGAGCGGTGACGTCCGCCAGATTTTTCCAGACATGGGACTCGAAAACGTGATGTTTGGTCAAAACCACAGGGGGAAGGGACAGCGCATGTTGGTCTAAGCGTCGAGTATACAATTGTTTGACCGTGACGTCGTCTGGGATAACAGAATTGACGGCATCATATGCAATTTGTAACAAAACGTCAACCTGATCCGGTATGACTCTGACCCAAGGTTGCTTCCAGACCGGGAGAGGAGTACAACTTAGATAGTAAATATCTCGAAGCCAGAGATTCAACACTGTCTCCGCGTTCATCGTAAGAAGTTGAAACAAGCGATGTTGTCGAAGTGCGTGCGATTGCCATTCTAAGTCCCGTAATTTGAGGCCACCCTGAAGTCGTGGGAGGACTAATATATCTCTAGGAATGCGCAGGATGTGTGTGTGCCAGAGGAAGAAACCACTGTGTTTCCGGATCTGTGCTAAGGTTTTAGCGGGGAAAGCAAAAACCTGCATAAAGTACAGATGCTTATCAGAATAATGGAAACACCTGTAGTTGGCAACACGTCAGATGTATAGGTTGGCAGTGGTGTCGTGGCGACCGCAGCGCCGGACTGCTGGTGGTGGTGTGTTAGGTCGGTCTCCATACTACGTCAGGCGTCGTGGAACAGGAGTGTGCAGTGGCTGCAGCAGACGGAGGTAGTGTAAAATGGGAGACCTCTCAGAGTTTCAAAGAGGGAAAATTGTTGGTGCACGGTTATGTGGAGTGAGTGTGACGGCAGTGGCTTGTGTGTTAGGTGTGTCGCCAGGGACAGTGTCGAAGGTAATGACGGCCTACACAACACACGGGAAAACCACATCGGGGAAGCGGAACAGTGGGCGGAAGAAAAGCATCAGTGACAGGGCACGCCGGGTATTAAAGCGCATTGTCACGCGGAACCGTCGTGCCACTGCCGCGCAAGTGACGGAGGAACTCAATCAGCACCTCCCCCAACCTGTTTCGACAATCACAGTCCGCCACGAATTACATGACATGAAAATACGGGGTCGTGTTGCACGGGCCAAACCTATCATCAGGGACCAGAACGCTTTAGCACGCCGCAAATGGTGCCGCGACCATGCAACTTGGACCGTTGACGACTGGAAACGTGTGGTATGGTCGGATGAGTCACCATTCACCCTATTCCAAACCACGGGCCGTGTTTATGTGTGGAGAACGCCCAAAGAAGCGTATGATCTGCAGTGTCTCCGCCCAACTGTGAAACATGGCGGCGGCACGGTGATGCTGTGGGCCGCAATATCATGGTTTTCATTGGGTCCTGTGGTCACACTTCGCGGACGCATCACTGCCAACGATTATGTCGCAATTTTAGGAGACCACTTGCATCCTATGGTCCGGATGTTGTTCCCGGACAATGACGCCATATTCCAGGATGATAATGCACCCATTCACACAGCTGGAGTTGTTGCAGCGTGGTTTGAGGAACATCGGGATGAAGTTCAACACCTCCCCTGGCCCGCCCAATCCCCAGATCTCAACATAATTGAACATCTGTGGTCCATCTTGGAAACACGACTCCGGCGACGATTTCCACCTCCATCCTCTCTCACAGAACTGGCCGATGCCCTGCACGAGGAATGGTGTAATATTCCACTTGCTACCATTCACGACCTCTATGCCTCCATCCCACGTCGCATCAAGGCTATTCTGAAGGCGAAAGGTGGCCCGACACCATATTAATCTGGTAAGTTGCACTTTCGTTCAGGTGTTTCCATTATTCTGATAAGCATCTGTATGTTGCCATACTGTACACATAGATATTCAAAAATTGACAACGTGCCGCGAGAGTATGGAAAACCTGTTTATATTGGATCATACGACCAGTCATCGCTTGGGCGATGCGATTTGCATTATTCGTACAGGTAAGTTTCAAGGAGCGGCCCCAGTGAATGCCCAAAATCTTAATGGTTGATAAGACGGGTAACAGTGGCTGGTCCTGAAAGGGATGCTCGTCATGGATCGGCATGAACTGAGTTTTATTTAAATTGAGCGTGAGACCCATGACCACCTGGACTCCATGCAGTATGTTAAGTATCTGCTGTAATTCGGAGGTCGTACGTACGAGAAAGGAGCAGTCGTCAACTTATGCGAACAATTTACTAACGCTGCCTTTGAAGGAAATACTCGAGAGAGAATCAGAAAGGGAGTGCATCAAGGGGGCGAGAGCGATGGAAAATAAGAGCGGTGATAACTGTTATCCCTGAGAAAATCCACGATGAATCCCGTAACTCCGGGACAATCCGTGGTTAATAATCAAGCGCATCGACCTCCGCCCTAAAATCTGGAGAAGCATCATAACAAAACCAGGGGGAAAGCCCGCCTGTAATAACAGCTGTTGGATATAGGCATGGTGGATACTATCAAAGGCGGCCGCGAAATCCGTACTCAATAACGCCACATCCTTAGACTTAGTGAGATGAACGTATCGAATCACTTCGCAAGTGGAGAGCAAGATGTCGTGAATAGGCCGCATGCCTTTGATGCCATGCTGAGCTGGATGGAGTAACTTGAGACTCACAGCATTTAAGCGCAAAAACAAGCATTTCATGAGTAATTTGTGGTCGGTATTAAAGAGCGAAATGAGTCGAAAGTCACTAATGGAAAATGCTTTATGCCTAGAGGGAGACGGACTTTTTCCTTTGGTGAGTAAAAACCATAGGCCTCAAAAATTTCGCTCGGTAACATAAAACCGTGCCATAGTGAATTGAAAACTTGAACGACGTGTGGCAATAAGTGATCTTGAAATCTCAAATACAGCGCGACGGTTAAACCGTCCGGTCCTGGGGCCGAATGTCGATTCATCTGCAGCAACGCCGTCTGTACTTCGACAAGAGTAAAGTCCCGTGTTAACCAATCGCGGTCAGTATCCTCCAATCGATCATGAAGATGTGCCAAGAGAGTCGAAAATTCCGGAGAGTCTTCCGCGGAGGGTATATCCTGCTTCCGAAATTTAGCTTTAAACTCCGTAAAAATGGCAGAAGTTACGTCCTGACCAGTGACAACAGTACCTGATTGCGTTTGAAACCGATGAATAAGCGTCTTTTTGTGTTCCACCTTCCCCATATTCAGTAAGTGTACCGAAGGGGGTTCCAAGATACCCATCCGGGCCAATCGAGCCGCTAGGGGTGCCCGTTGTCTACGATGTAAACGCTTCTGACGTATTATCGCCTGGAACCGACGAATTTCACGGATATGATCCGCCCCAGCATTGTGGGCTGCTACCGCTTCGTTTAATAACCGATAATAATAAGCCTCGGTTTGGCGGTCCCAGAGTGCCTGCCGCTTGGTGAAATCCTTCGCCGAATAATTCAGGCACCCCTTCACCCTGAGCCATCTCCGCCCTGGAGCAGCATGCTGAAAGGCATAGGTTTGAGCTAAGATGTGGAGACCCTCAACTACCTGATGGACAAATTGCTCGTTCTCGAGGAGCTCATTAGAAAAGGACCAGCGATATGACTGCCTTAAGAATTTAGTTGCAGGAAAGGTAGCTTTAATGTACACCATAGCATGATCGGAAAAGGCATGATGGTGATGAATGATAG
>JAGDQP010007039.1:0-69269 GCA_022664845.1 Lepisma saccharinum
AACGATCAAGTTATGAAGTACTCAGAAAATCCTTCTATGGTACGTATGAAGGAGAGGTTTCAGTGTGAATTTGATGTTGACAGTGTGATGAAGGAAATTGCCTATAAAATAAATGTCGTATTTTATGACCCAAAATTTTCTTGAACATTTGTATAGCGAGTTTGGAATTGTTCAAAGATGGACATCCTTTTGTTCATATAGTTGAACAGCCAATTGTTGTACAATATATTTCATACTTCTTAAAGAAAGGTTCACCATTGACACCTGAACTAAATAGCTTCTTGCAGAGAGTTCATTATTTTTTTCTACGTTTGAAATGGGAAAGAGATGTTATGTTTGAATTTGAACTTCAGAAGAGATATTCTTCCGCTTCTTCAATGATTGTAAAATCTCGTGGACCTCTGTCCTTGACTCTGCTCATGCCAATTTTTATCTTTCTTTGTGCTGGAATGTTCATAGCGTGGGTCTCGTTTGCTGTGGAATTAGTTTTATTTCATATTGTTGTAAAGCAAGAAAACAGGGTTGCAAGCATTCCATAGTTGTCCAAAATACCAAACATGTCAGCAAAATTCGAAAAATGAACTTTGTAGTAGTTGAAATGTTCGTATATATACCTCTAGACAACAAATGTGAATACCTGTCTGCCAAAGAAATTACTTCCTATATTCGTTATTTCTTCTACTTCTCTCACTGCAAAGTATGGCGTCCCAAAAATGCAATTACCATGTTGTATTTTCCACATATTAAAAAAATACTTTTTCTAATGATTATTTTTCTCACAATCACTATGATTTAATTAAGCAGACTGGAAACATAACCCTAATGCAAAGAAAATCATCACACAAGTATTTTTTATAATAAGATTAACAATTTATATGTATAACCTCTAAATTTAAAAGTTATCTTGACTTATAAAGTTTGCCCCACCCAGGGAGGTCTTTAAAACAAAGTACACTTTGATGCACTGTTAAATGGACACAGAAGAAAGGTTTTGCAGAAGTTTGCAGATTTAGTCTTAGAAAGCACATTAACGAAAATAGGGTGTATGTGCCGCCTTTAACGCATGAAAGTGAAGCTTATATCTTGTTTTATCTTTTTGTGTGTGCATTAAACGGCTTCAATACTCTGTATGAATTAGGAAAACAATATAATTAGATATTAATTGTCTTTAACTCATAAATTTACAGTGAAAATTATTTTCTAGAGACTGCTTATTAGTAGACCTTCCTAACATAAATATTAATTGCAAATAAGCATATTTCACATAAAACTTTATTATTATTATTATTATTATTATTATTATTATTATTATTATTATTCGGTTTACATTAAAGTTCTTCGCTTAGCATTAATCTCCCCAAAAGTGAGAGTACGCTTGTTGAAGTTATTCATAAAACTCACAATTTACTGCCTGTCGCTGCGCTGCAAGGGGTAATGTGTGTAGATCATTATGACCCTCTTTGCGTGATTGCACTGAGTTTCCTAAATACATTCAGAAACACACTTGGACATTTCATTATCACGATCAAATATCTCATTTTAAATGGGGCCCAGGTTCAATTTTATGTGACCTTGGGTCTCTTTATAGATCCTAGGATCCAATGCCGTTTCTGATCACTTTTTTCTCCTAAACATTTTCTTTTGCCTCAAAGTATAGAACACATTTCGAGAAAGAGCAAAGCAAATTTCACAACTTTTACACTCAGAATCTGTTAAGGTTAGTTTGGCCCTGGAACCCAACAGGGACTCCAGACAACTCTGTCTTCATAACTTTTTTTTTCTTGCCTCAACGCATAAAACAGTTTTCTAAAAAGAGGGATTCAAATATATACATTTTTACATTCGACACCATGTTCAAATAATAGACTCCAGAGGTCCAACTGGACCCCACCCGGACTACACATACTCATAAACCTCTTCCGTTCATTACGAATTAGATTCCAAAATTTAGTGTATCGGTTCCAAAAATTGCAGAAGCTGAATCTGGACACATACGCACATGGAAAATATTGAATTGCTATACTAGAATGCGCTTTTGTCTAAAAACAAACTATGACTTAACAACAGTCCCTCGCTCAAAACATATTTTTATCCATTAAAGTGTTAATCATAGTTATTTGAATGAGTTTGAGCGACAAGTTCGAGTTTCGCTGATTTTTATGACATTCTGAATCACTTTGTTATGACTTAAATATTGGAGTCGAACTTTTAAAATATTTTCAAAGATATATTTCCTAAAACATGTGGTATGTCGGAGGTATCTGCACCTGAAATATGACATACGCATCTGGCTGTAAATACATTGTTTCACTTGATGAATCAAAACGTAGAACATTACTTAGGACTCCAGTTACATTGTTAGGAAACATCTCAGGCTATAATGGTTCCGAAACTTATTTTTTGCTACTTGTCTTAGGTGACCTTAGGGTATACACTACAGCATATATATAAGACAGAACATGACGTTACCTGATAGAGGCATTTTGCACAACAATTTCTCACGAATCACTAGCGTTGCTCACATCGTCTACGTAGAACCATAATGTCGCTTCACGCTCATCCTTACGTATTTTAAATCATTTGGTTTGTTTACAACTGATCCCTCACAAAGGACAATTGTCTTAATTGGTAAAAAAACATAGTCACCTATGATAATAGCTTTCTAGAAGGAAGCTGATTTTGCAAATAGACTAGTCATATCGGAATCTAAAATGGGACACGACAGCACCTAAGACAAAACTACAAAAGTATCCGTATTGTCGAGATATGCCACTAAATCCTTAAAGCATTTGGATGTTTCCAAACAATGTAACTATAACCCTAAGTAATGTTCTCCAAAATTATGATAAATTGTGCAGTGATACTGCGGTTCACACCCATATCCAGTTATTATGGGCTAAATTGAGCTGCAACCCTTTTATGTTGGCGTAGTGCTGTGTACATACAAGATTTAAAAAGTTTTCATATACTCATTCTAGCCATGAATGGGAAACTGAATATGATATTGGTGCAAACTAAAGCGTGTATACTTTTACCACTTATGTGATGTATTTCAGATTGTACAACAATCTTACAACTCAGTGGGGGTATTAAAATTGTCCTTCACTTGGGTCTATTTATCTTTTACATTTTCCCCTTTCTCTCCTCCCTTTTGTAAATTTATGTGTTGTTCAGAAATAAAATATTAAATTACAAAATAATTGCTACAATGATCAATCTATGGAAAGCAAACATAGGTAGGTCATGCCATAGGTATATTTATAGGTTTTTCTAAGGCATTTGACAACGTGCATCATTTAACTTTATCAACGAAACTATATCACCATGGTGTCAGATGTGCTATATGATTGGTTTTTATCGTACTTGAGCAATAGAAAGCAGGTCTCTAGGACTGCTAATTAGAGAAGCATGGGATTCAGTTCCCCAGTAATTGAAATTAACAACCGTGATCCTCAGGGCTCTAGTTTTCAAAAGAAAACTCATTGACAGTTTTTTGAAACATACCTCATCACTTTACGTTCTGAAGTCTGAGACTCAGATCTTGTCAGAAATTCATTTTTGAAAACACTTCAGCAATGCACTGATTGAATGTGCTAATTTTTGGAACACTAATTAGGTTGGTATCATTTAACATTAAATGGAACTTAGAGATACTTCTTTGTACATAAAGATTATTATTTTCATATTTGGAAAGTTACCAGATTTCACTTTTTGCCTTATCCGGCTATATTTGGTAGGGGACATTTCATATTTTTTTTAAAAAAAGTTTTGTTTCATTTCCTTCATGTGCAAATTCTATTGTTCTATGCACCGGTACAAATATGTGCTACAAAAATAGGGTACCTGGAAATTTCTGAGTAGTGACCCGGAAAAGTCAGGGAATTTGATCTTGGCAAATGAGTGGGAAGCCTGATTATATTACGTAAAATTAGATGCTTTTGTTAGCTTTGGAATAATATTTTGGGATGTCTCACATGTAAATTATTTTAGTATACAAAACAAAATTGTCAGAATTATTTTTAATATGAGCCCAGCTGATCATGTAAAATATGTGTATAAATCTAAAAAACTTATAATGGCTCTAGGTTCCTATATTTGTAAGAGTGTAATATTTATAAAGAAAAATAGTCACTTATTAACTTGTATGACAAATATTCAAAATTATCATCCAAGATAAAATAGAAACAGGCAGAAAGATAAAATTTCGAACCTATTCATTCTAGTGTTTACTCTTCGTGTACCAGATTTTATTATACAATGAACTACCGAATTATCTTAAGAGCATTGAAAATATTAATAAATTTAAATCTGATCTATCAGATTGTTGGTAAGTAAGGATCATGCTGCTGTCAATGATTGTTTGAGTGATGACTCATTTTGTAATAATTTATAGTGACATTAATTGTACACTTTTTAAAATTATTATATTCTGTCTCATGTATAGAAAGAATGACAGGTCTTACGCATCACCGGTCACGACCTGTATGTACTATACCTATACAGGCGAATAAACTTCTATTTTATTCTATGGTAGCAAAGGAACAAACTACTTACTTTAATTTTAGGTTTTTGAGATTTGTCCCGTATTTTTTGGCACTATCTCGTATTTTTTGCCGAGTGTCTCGCAATTATCTCATCAAAAGATGGTAACCCTATAACGAAGAATACGTGAGAATATTTAGCAATCACATATTATTATTTTCTTTGGTGTTGTCTCTTTCATTGTTTCCGTCACCTACCTGATGACTTTGAACATATTTACTTATTTGACAACTTAACTGATGAATAATATCAGTATACTCACCGTATTATATACTGGAGATTGTATAAGTCATCTCTATGGAATGACAATATATTACAGTCTCTCAATTAGAAATTCTGTCGACAAAACTCTTCCTCTATTTGCAAGGTGAAATGTTTATTAGAAGTAACCTGTACTTCACGAAACCTTAGCGTTAGCTGATAAAAACAAATAACAGCAGGGAGGCTATTAGACCTTCCAAGAGACCGGCAAGATATTAATCTAAGGGTATTACTTATAGTATAAAAAATAACTCATATTGCCATCTCACGCAATTCGGCTTTCTTCTGAGGAAGGGGTTTTAGAACATCGAAACTGTAACTCTTGCTGTGTGTTTTCACAGTAAAATTAAGTGTAATGGCCTTATCAGCCCGTTTTATTTAATTTAAGTATAGATACAAGGCCTCAATATAATTATATATCCACATTGATGCATTACGCATTGATACAATTGAATGCTCCAATGATAAAAGAATCTAAGTTAAAAATCCTAATTTTCAATACAAAATATAAACGTTACCATTATTAAAATTTTCTTTCAAACAAAATGAACCTTGGGAGCCATATAATACACTAAAAGACATGACCCCAAAAATTCAGTATGTTTTATAGCAAACTGAAATCGTTCTAGTGTTCTTTTGTCTCTGCTGGAAAATAGGATTTTTCATTTAGTTCCTTCCAAAATTGGAGGGTTCAATTCACACATAGGTAATTACAATTCGCTAGAACCTTCATCCCTGCTAATTAAAGCAAGAAAAAGTTAGCAGAGAATACTGACAAAGCTTTCTTAAGTTGGTTTAATTTGGACACTAGTCCAGGTTTCTCAAAATAAAAGTTGAGCAAGTTAAAAATTTTGGCGACTAACCACCAGTTTTACAATTGACGGCTAAGGTTCTGGCCAGCGCTAAGTTGAGAAAATATGACGTAGCCTCAACTTAGCGCTGACTAGAAGCAGAGGCGTGATTAATGGTGACACCCCCTCCCCCCCGACTTTGAAAATATAAATGCACTAAAACGTAAAAAAAATATTAGAAAGCCAAAGCCCACTAAGAAGTACAGAAAAATACAATTATGTTTTCAATCCGATTTTTTTTGTAGAAGTTCGGAACTAAATTTATAACAAAAACAACTACTTCTAACGCGCTACGCAATGTAGGTTAGTGAATTTTAATTGTCTGTTATAGTAATTAATTTGGCGCCGACTTCATACAAAAGATCGAAAAGGAGAAAGAGATTTTAAGAGGGCGAGGGACTTGGCTACAGCAGCCTGCAATATAAGCGTGTAATTTAACATGGATTTCAAACATTTCTATGAATATCTTGCTTTTATGTGCTTACTTCGAACAAATGACTCAATAGCCCCTTAAACACAATACATGGCATAGTAAAGGTAAATAACTGAAGGCTCCAGGACGTATTTTTTCTTAGAAATAAAGGATATATCTTAGTAGCCAATGTAACAACTTTCTTATGGAACTTTCCATTCTAATAATCATTATTTTTAAACAAAAAATAACTAGCATGGTTTTCACTTAAGTATCTTCCATGAAATATGTTGAAGGGGATATTGAGTCATTTTTTTCGAAGCAACAACATGAAACTACGATATTCCTAGAAATGTGTAAAAACCCATGCTAAATTGGACGCTTATTTTGAGGGCCGCCGTAGTCAACTCCCTCTGCCCCATAAAAGACGTTTTTAGTTTTACTTATAGTGCGCTTCTATGTTGGGAGTTTATCTTCGTCTTCTGTAAAGATGTTTATATCTATATATTCTCTTCCTTTCATATTAGTATCGCTCAAGAATAATTCTGCGTTACGTTTGCATGGAGTTACAATTGGATCGACGAGAAACCATGTGTGGTTGGCTAGATATCATAAGGGCTGGTTTAAACATTGCGACTAATAGGCCGAGTATTCGGGTGAGTGACTACTGGGTCAAGTACTGGCTCTGTGTAAACACATGGGACAGTAGACAGTCAAGTGCTAGAGCAAGTATTTGAATGAGGCGAGTGGTCAGATTTGCAAGCGCAATACTCGGCCCAGTGGCAGGAAAGTGGATCAGCGTGTGCAGTCAATGCTTTTCGTTTCTTCGCAAGATGAAGCTTGACCGTCCTTCCTCGTTACTCGCCTCGAATGTCTTAAAACGTACTGGAATGAGCACTTACGTGTTCAAACGTACTGGAATGAGCAGTTACAAAACGAATCCTCATTCCAGTAAACTGCAAGCAATACTGGGAGCAGTAATCGCCCTGTGTGAACCAGTCCTAACAGTGATTCTCAGAAGGTGTTTACTGGCACAATAGTATGCCGCGAAATCGCTTTCTTGCTCTGTGTCCCGTCGCGAGAACAAATAGTTTTATTAAAATAGTAAAACAAAGAAAAATTAAAGATAAATTGAATATCTTTAAGAACGTTATTAATACAAGAGGGACAGACAGTACACTGTAAGTAACAAATTGGAATTCTTAAAATTATTGAGTCTGTTCTGTAAAGTCTATTCTTTTGCTATTTTAAAAATAGTTAATTTGTTTTACTTTGTGTTAGTCAAGGTGCCTTGTTAAGTTTCTACACACTTCTTACCTTTCAGTGCGTGTAGTAAGCCGCAGCGTAAACCATAACAGAGTGTTTTTCTAGAATATGCTTTTGAAAACTATTGTAATATGAGCGTTAGTAGGCTTTTTGTGTGTGTATGGTGTTTCCCTGTGCATTTCTGAGTCGTTCGGATCGGGATATGGCCCAGTTAGATTTGTAGAATTGCCAGGTGGCAGGACAGCTTGCGTTATTTAAGCCCTACATAGAAAAGTCTTGTCTATTAGTTTATAATAGTTATTCTTTTCGTTTGGGGTATTGTCACTTTTTGTGCTAAGGATAGCAAGTAGTTATTTTTAAATCAATAATATTGGCAGTGTTCTGCCTAAGCGGTTGGTCCTTTCAGGTCAATTTTAACCCTACCCGTTTTTTTTTATATATATATCTTTCTCCCTGTTGCTGTTATCAAGTACGTCAGATTAGAGCTTTTTCCATGTATTAATTTGTAACGGAATTTTAGTTTTTGTTTAAGTATGAGAACATTTCATTTCTGAATGTTAGTCAGAATGGTATATTTCGTGTTTTGGAAGTTGAATTTCGTTATTCCATCAACTTCTGGTTTTCCTGAAAAGGTGTGATAGCCTAAACGGTGGCCTTCGCTTTTTAAATTTTTGTTCTTAACTTTTGTCTTCCCTCTCCGTGAGAGCTGAAAATGTTGTTTTGTTCAGAGGAAGTCCAGTGCTATTGTCTTTGCTGGTTTCCCCAGTTTTGTAGCTTTAATGTAGAAATAGTTTATATATATGTATATATATATATATATATATAGGAGTCGCCATGGCTCAGACGGTACCGCGTCTGACTACGAATCAGGCGCCCGGGTTCAAATCCCACTCTGGGAAGGTAAAGGCGGTCGAGCGTGGGACTGACCACCCCACCTCACTTAGTACTGTAGGTCAAGAAAAGGTGCAGTGCTACTTCCGCATCCCCCATGCGCCGTTCCCGGCGCGTGCGTATCGCACAGGGGATAGCTTTACCTTTTATATATATATATATATATATATATATATATATATATGATGAACCCGAAAGATGTGGAAAAGCTTCGGGAGGTGATTCCTGAAATCAAAACAAGAAAAAAAAGTTATCTGGCAAATTTTCGAATTCCGTTTCGTTTAAGAGATACATGGGTTGCCAACTTGGGAACCGAAATCAACTGTTGACAATTGCAACTGAACTGAAAGATTTGGAAAAACTTTGGGAGGTAATTCCTGAAATCAAAACAGGAAACATGTACATACGAGCATCATGACAAACTCTACTATACATAGCTTCGCAGACAAAGGTGTCTCAATAAGTAGGAGCAGTCTGGTAGTTGAAGGTGCTGTCGCATGACCGCGACGATACGTCCCTCGGACGCAAGTTTCGCTCGTAACCAGTAATGTGAACAACTACGACAAGGCTTTGAATGCAAGCGTTCACACGTCACATCAATGACTGACGTACCCTATCGAATGTTCCAGCCTGAGTCCGCACAGTATCACGTTGCTCTGGACCGCCACTTCTGCTGTTGTAGGTATACGCCCTAAACCGCTCTGACCTTTACTTTCCATCACCTTCGGCCAACTCTACATCCGAAATGACGCAACCTTTTTGTCTGTTTTCCTAGGACTTTTCCTCTTGTTTTGTATCAGGAACTACCTATCGCAGGTTGTCCACATCGTTCTGTTCAGTTGCAATTATCAACAATGGATTTCGGTTTCCAAGTTGGCAACTCTGTATCTCTTAAACGAAGCGGAATTCGAGATTTGCCACTGGAACTTTTTTTATCTCAGGAATCACCTCCCTAAGTTATTCCACATCTTTCTGTTTCATTTACAGTTGTCAACAGTCGATGAATTCGCAAATTTGCCAATATATCATATAAGGTTTTTCCTAAATGTTCTTGCCCCCCCCCCTAAACAAAAACTGAAATGACACCACTGGCTAGAATCGTAGTGGTCGATTGTAAACCTAATCAATAGCAAATTAGGATTCAATAGAACGAAAGTCCCATTTGTCTCTCATATTTACAGTTTTTATTATTATTATTATTATTATTGTGGAAATACTCTGATCATTTTCGTTTTACGCGAATTAAGACAGTTGTCTACAATTTGTTTTTACTTGATACTGTTAGCGATGTATTGTATGACTGACACTTCATTTGAAAATTACTATTTTAGCCATATTTTGTTTTATTTTTACATGAAATTATATTTGATAGATTTTTATTGCATAAAAAGCAGTATATAGTTTTTATTTTATTTATATTTGCATTATTATAAACAACTACCATTGGTCTTTCTGCATATTTCATTATCTTCTGCTAAATTCCTTAAAATATTAGGCCACTTTCATAATCCCCTAAGAGAACTTACTTAACGGCACACAAGAAGAGATATAATTTTTTAGTCTCAATGGAAGTGGGTTTCCCCGCCTTATATCGTTTTACGTCAATTATTCAAAATTCCGTGCAGGTCAACAAAATTTAACTTTCACAGACCAAAGATTGTTTCGTCCTTCAATAATGAGTTCAATTAGTTTTAATTAAATGCTACTAGTAACTGCAGGATTATGAAAAACATTCAAAAGAATATGTTTTATTTATTATTATTTTTATTCCGATTTATAAAGTACCTGCTGCAATTCACCATGTCTTTGATGTAATATCATAAATTGAATACATTCTTTTCAAGTACTCGTTGATGTGAAGAATACCATGATTATTCTGTTGTAATCACATGAATCAAATCAATATGCAATCTACAGTATTGTGGTTACATACCTACAACTCACGAAAAGATAATGCACAACAACTTATGAGTGCCGTTATGAGGAACTTGTGCGTAAACCGCCAATCTATTGGGATCTATCATATTTACCAACTACGTACTTCTCACTACTTGAAATTGTATGTAATGCATTCAATATACCAGGTATATCAGTAGATGAACTGGATGAATTATTTTCCTCAAACGATGCAATTGAGGATTATGGCTTCAAAATAGTAAACAATGTGATTCAGCCCAATCCATAACTCAGCCATCATATCCGCCTAAACTTGAGAAGCCTTATAAACGTGTAACTTGTATCACAATTTCGTGTGACTGAAGAGGAAGCAAGATGAAATGCCATCAGTGCTGTTCATGCGGTGGTAAGCACAAAATCACTTATGTTTAATTTCAGGTATATGTAATCACTGCAAATTCCTTTTTTAACTTTTTACATTAATACTGTATGAAATTTTGAGCAAAATGTAACACATTTCATTAAATAAATATGTTTCAGTTTTATATTTGTTTATTTACATATTCATGTTTGCGTGGTATTGTGTGTGCGTATATGGACTTACATCAAGACAACTTATAAGTTTAACACTTTTACCTTCGTAACTCATGAATGGATCAACGTAAAAAGCAAAAGGGATATCGTTTTGAGCCTGCTGAAGCTCACTAATATTGATGAGAAATAATAATCTTTTATTTCCAGTTGTTCCAAAGTGAAACTAGTATGACGATATTGGATTTAGGTCCTCATCGTGGATTTGCCTCAACTGTGAACATACCATCCAGCACTCTAGATACCCGTGGATCACAAAACAAAAATCTCAACTTCGATTGACTTTTACCACTAACATTTTCTCCGATCCTATATAATCTAAATTCAATCATATATTTTAATAAAGAATTTTCATATTAGAGACCCCTTCAGTATATTTTTATCGTTTTTTTACCGAAAGTCTTGCTATTATAGAGCTTAATGCATATCGCTGCTGGAAGAAGTTCCTAGCTCGTTTTAGAACTAATCATAACAATAATTTGGTAGGGACTTGATAGTTGTTAATGATTGGTGGAGAAAAAGGGTGTACAGGATAATTATGTGTGGAGGTTAACTATCATCCGGACATAATAATCCTACTGACCAACGTTGTTCCAATTTAGGATGGGTTCAAGTAAAATACTGGATTTCAATAGCATAACAATACTATCTGAATAGAAGGTAATTGGGGTCCTATAGTGAATGCATTTAAGTTTAACCTTAATTTCCAAGATCTTAAATTAATAACTAAAATATACATGTCAAGATAGAGAGATTCATTGAGCTTAGACTTAAGAACAAAGGTAATAACACAATCAGTCAGGCTTGTCAACTTACGTGACTCGATATTAATCTAAAAAGAGAGAGAGAGTGCATTGTGTCGTGAGTCTAAGATCTTTGAGATGGAGTCTAGAATTCAAGTATCATATAAAGCTTCGCTCTTCTTAATTCCATATTCTCAAAAATATCATCGTCAACAGTTCCCAATTTTCTGGACTTGCTCTGTTATGATTATCCAACGTGTTTGCTCCGACTGCTTCTACCTTCTCATTTTCAAGCTCATGCATATTTTAGTTCTCCTCATTATTTCTGGTGATCCTTAATTACCGTCTCTTTACGTTTTTATTTATCAACGTAGTCATTCTTTACATAGACAACAATATATATAACATTACCCATTTTAGATCGAGTGTAATGATCTATTCCATACCTTATTCCGTAACCATTCTAAAATTATCAATATTTATGGATTTCATTCACATATTATTTTCTTGTATCTTCATATTATCACTTTCGACAAAATTCCGAGTAACATCCAGTAATTCAGAATTTTAAAACAATCAAACAACCGAAGCCCTCTTTAAGATAAAAGGAAATCATACAAGAATAAGTTGATTAATATTTTTACAATCAACACTGTGAAAATAAACAAAACTCATTATAATTAAGAAACAAGGCCAAATTTCATTTCAATTATATTGAGTATAAATTACACAGTTTCCACGATACTAATCCCGGGATGATACCTTGCGAACTAGAGCCTGGCTGTACTTTCTTCCAAGATCGTTTCCCCTATCCCTATCCCTACCTCATCAATTGCTTAAGAACGTAAATGAAATTCAAATTCAAGTCAAGTACGCAAATCCCGGCATGTTTTAACGTACTTATTTTCGTCACTCAATGCGAGAAAATGCAAAACACTTCGCTCATCAAGGGTAAAATCTAATAAAGTTTAATCCTTCAACTCATTTGTGGTAGAGAAAAGTGAAAATTACTAGATCATTAAACACTCACGTACTAGTGATCCATTAACTTGTTGAAGCTGTTAGGCCATAATATCTATTAAAAAAAATACTAGAAGAGAAATGAAAGTACACAGATTTGTAGAGCAACTGTTCAGCTACAAGGTTGTGTCCCTCGACAAAGTCTCTCTCATCGACGATGAATTTTCGCCAACGTTCAAGCCATTTGTCGAAGCTTACTTACATAAAGCGTATACCTTTGAAGTTTTTGGCCGAGGGGAGCTGGCATAGCGCCACTCCACACACTGATTCTTGCTCTTTGGGCCGAACACGTATGGTCATCATGTCTCATCACAGTGCAAACATTTTGAAAGAAATATATCCTTTAGGCCTCCAAAGTGTTCCAAAATTCCGTGCATACCTTCTGCATCCTCTGTTTCAAGTCAGCAGTTAATTGATGAAGAACCCATTTTGCACACAACTTTCGGTATCCCAGTTCTTTAATTATCGTCTGGACAGTATTGCTACCACACGGCAGTTCCGATGCCATCTCTGTGACAGTGAGACGACGATCTGCCCTGATCAGTCATTTACTTTTTTCTGTCAGTGGTCTTCCATTTCGAGGTTCGTCTTTCACACTAACCTCTCCCCCTTTAAACTTGTTGATCCACTTTCGGGCTTTATTCATGTCAATTATCTGCTCACCATAAACATTTTTTTTAACTTTTCATGGATGCACTACATCGATCTGCTTTCAGGAACCCTTTGTTTATGCATTTCATCCATAGTTCATCCATCCGTTTTAGCACACACATACGCATTCATGTTAATGGGCATAATGGATGTACTTTCTGAAGAATCAGGTGGTTTTGTTCAATCCTTCTAGAATTCAGTAAAGTTTTTCAGTCTGTTGATCATGACATCCTTCTCGCTAAATTAGAACACAACTTCAATTTCGCCAAACATACAGCCCAATGGTTTCACACATATCTGACAGATCGTAAACAGGCTGTTCTATCGAACAGCTCTTGCTCAGAGTGGAAGAACATCTCTTCCGGAGTTCAACAAGGAACAATTCTTGGTCCATTATTATTTTCGATGTTCATTAATGATATTACAACTCAGTTCGTTGAATGCAAATATCACCTATATGCACATGACGTACACGCATATATAAAGTTTGAACTCAATGAGCTTGGTAATGCAGTAAGCAAAATCAATTAAAATCTTGAAAACATACACGTCCGGTCAGAATATAATTGTTTGTCTCTAAATCCAAGCAAATCTCAATGTATAATAATAGGGTCTCCAAATATATTAGCAAAAATAAATCAAAATTTGTATGTACCAAAAGTTTACATTAGGAACAAGGAAATAAAAAGAGAAGATAAAGTCAAAAGTCTCGGTATTATTCTTGACGAAACTCTATCATGGTCAGAACATGGGAAACTAATATCCAAAAGAGTGCATATGAAAATGCATACACTCAATCTTTTGAAAAACTTTCTTCCTCAACAAGTTAAATTCACCTTGATACAATCTCTCATATTTCCGATCTTTGATTATTGTGACGTAGTCTATAATGATGTGACGTATGTCTGTTACTCTATCAAACAGATTACAAATAATGCAAAATAGATGTGTTCGGTTCATCTTCAATGATAAAAAATATGACCATGTATCAAGCAGATACTCTGCACTGGCATGGCTGAAACTGAAAGAGAGAAGAAGGTTGCATCTTCTACTGCAGTTCTACAAGGCTGTAACTCTAGGATCTCCTACATACTTGGCTTCTATGCTGGAATCTGTGCACCTCACTCACAATATGAACACCCGCTCGAAAATCAATGCCACCCTGCGAATACCAACGCCCAGATCTCAAACTTATTCTAAATATTTTGTGGTGTTCGGAATCAAGCAGTGGAATAATCTTCCTTCGTTAGTTCGCCCAGCTATCTCCCTAAACAGTTTTCGAAATAAGGTTCATTGTCACTTTCGGTCACTTACTCATAGCAGTGTAAAAGAATGTTAAATTTCAATGATTCATTATTATTATTATTATTATTATTATTATTATTATTATTATTATTATTATTATTATTATTATTATTATTATTATTATTATTATTATTATTATTATTTTCTCCATCCTCGTGCTTCAGTTTGTATCTTCGTTTCAAATGCGGTACATTTAATAATTTTTGTCTTTATCCTCGTATTAACTCGCTTGTCATTGTGTGTAAGTGTTTATGGGTGTGGGTGGAGGTGTATTTGGGGGTTGGGGTGGAGAATGTTCTAAATTGAATCTGTTTCGATAAAGTGGGAAGGGAGGGAAAATTAGAAGAGAGATAGATTCATTATAATATGGAAGGGTTCATGTATTACTAATATCATTGTATTCTTGTCGTAGTTGTATGCTGTGTGTGTATTGTGTCTGTATATATGTTTTATCAACTTAGGATTTTGTATTTATGTGTATCTTTCTTCTGATATGTAAATTATCCATCATGGTTAAGGGGAAGCCAAGGCCTTAAATTTTGTCATGTAAACTAAAAGTCTAATAATAATAATAACAAAGTCTAATAATAAAACAAAATAACGAGCTAAAGAACGACTCCCTAAAACAATAGATTATGATTGAAAAATTGCTTATACAAAATTCTCTTTAAACAGAACTTAAGGCACTGAGTGGCAGTAGCTTATTGCGTTGACCTGGAACATCACAGGTTCAAATCCGGTAATTCTGAATAAGTTTTTGTTTAAGTTTTTCCCTCAGTCACACCAGGATAATGCCGTGATGATATCATCAAATTATGACATCCACAACTTCCTTCCCTCAGTCTCTCCTCTATATCAGCATCAATAAAAAATCACGAAAGTCCGTTAATACAATCGTACCACTTAATGTACAGTTCGATGCTTATTAGTATATCCAAATATGACGTAAGAAAATAACATGTTTTGATATTATGAATAGATTTAGATAGAAACAGCGTGAAGAGAAAGCGATTTCAACAGACATGAAAGAAAATATTAATATGTTATTAGGAGATAATAAACCTAGTTTCTTTTTAATTGAGTGATGTGAATGAGCCAGCACCTACATGTAAATTACATATGCTACTCCTACAAAAGAATAATTAACTTTCGTCGACAAATATGTACACAACAAGCACGTAGTAATTTAGGATGATGAGTTTTATATCTCCATGAATAACTAATCATGTATTGGTTGGTATATACACATTTTTCTACATGAACTTAAACCATGGCATTGTTAATGAATCTTAAAATCAATCCTATGGTTCGATATAACCTGCAAGCCATTATAATTTTCTTTATTCAGTGATTAGTTGTGTTGCTACTTAGCTCTTGTCGAAACTAGTAAACAAAAATACAAAATAGACGGTAAGTACAACACTGACAAGTAAACGTTCTTTCCGAACAATCGGGGATCTAGACATGGTATATATGTTTAGAAAGTAAACAACCAGAATAGTATAAATGTGAAATCCTGATGGCAAAGAGTATAAAGGTAACAGTGTAGTCTATGGGGGTTATGTTATGAGGGTTTAAAGGTAACAGTGTAGTCTATGGAAAAACATATATTTGCAACATACAAGAAATTTCTATTGATTGAAGCCTTTTCAAACGAGCATACGTAATTTATCACACATTATTGCCTATATATTAAAAAACAGACTACAAAACACGGGTTTATTTCAACTTGAAACAGGGTATTTTATGAAATCTGTTCACACATTAAACACTAACAATGATTTACGATTAACAGTTAATGTATAGATGCGAAAGGATAGCATGACTCATACAAACTCTCTGTTTGTAGTGCGCACACTTAACAAAAGCTAGTTTGTCACACTTGAAGCACTTGTCGTCGTCGACGGGGCCAAAGCAGGTGCCATGTGAAGAAATTCACTTTCCAGGCTCATCATCAAGGTATCCAACCCTTAAAAAGCAAATCTCTTCATGTTCTTTAATCGTGGTGTGCCAAGAACTGGAACACGGTGAATGAGTGAGCCTTCAAGAACTTGTCGCGATGCCAGATTTGGTCCGACGTCTCCTGAATCACTGTGTCAGTAATGTACTTGATCAACTACTTATATTGGCGAAAGCTGTGAAGGGCCAACGGCTGAATCAGACCAGTACACCCGCCGGGAATAAGACGCTTTATAATAATTCACTGCTGATCGGATCTGATGAACGACGAATCTGTCAAAAGGATTGATCACTGTTGAATACGCCGAGGCAGGAGGAACACTGCTGTGTGAGAGTTCTGATGCCATTGTTTTTGCCTTCACTAGGAAGTTGTTGCACATCCCACTACGTTAGTGAGGTGCAAAAGTAGATGACTCACCAAATACCCAACTCCTTCAATTGATTTCACATCGTTTGATTTCTATCTTTGAAGCCAGCAGCAAAGCAGTCCAGATAAGAACTAACTCCAGATTTGTATTTCTTGAAACAAGCTAGCCTAAAGCGGTATGTCACATGACCCACTTTTCGTTACAAATTTTTGACAAATTCCAAAATGGAGGCTTTCAAGATTGTTGAAACGATTATCATCTCCAGTAGCTGGTAACGTAGCATCAACGTTACTTCTATTTAATATTTTGTCTCGCTTCCTTCACGCGTTTACGACTTACAAGGTTGTTTCCAGTCTTTTGTACTATACAGTATTCGAGTAGTCATTGGTCAGTTTGGGGAGTAAGATATCAATTCAAAGATGAATAATCGTCCATTCTGATCTCAGCGTATCACATTCTTTAAAAAAACGTTTTTCTCATCAGAATATTTTTTCGAGCATAAAACACCCCCTTGTCAGTGATATTTAATTTGTACACTTCTTGATACTAGCATATAAGGCTTAAGTGCGTCATCATTCTCAGGGGGAAGTTGCAAGGTAAACACTTCTTCCGGTATTTGATTAGGCAGCCAGAACTTATCTCGGAATATTCCTTGTGCAATTGAGAAAAACTAGTGTCAATTGCGGGTAGCAGAACAGAACATTAATCTTGTTTGACTATCACTGTTGAAGTGTTGGTATAGCTGCCATTAAGTAGCAACTACCATTCCACCATTTCTCAGTAAATTTCAAACAGCTGTTCAATTATTAACAGTATTATGCATTGAAAAATGCGTACTTGTACACAATGTAACCAATGTTAATTTTTAAACAAATTCTTATTTTTTTGTTCACCATTTTGCAAAACATTTTTATCTTCAACCAACAAACTTTATCATCAAGTCTTATTCGAATGTTTTATATGTTCAGTAAGTGTGATCTGCATATTTCAGTTTAATTATTTCTTTTTAAACAAGAAACCTTAAAAGCTTAGTATAAACTTGCTGTGGTCAAAATTATCAAGTTTAAATGATATTTGCATCTTTTTGTGTAATAAGTAGGTCAATTTCCAATAGCCACTTGATACTTAAATAACGCCCTGATTAAAAAAAACTTGACGATCTGTGCGTATGTATAATATTTGTTCTACATTTAAGTCCGTTAGAGCTGGTGCGTCGTGTTTAAAATATTAAAGTCTCTCTGTGAAAATCAATTCATTGCTATCAAAGAAATTTGAATTCAGGCAGCGAGAGTTGTTGCTGGCGTCAATAATATACAAATTCAAGATAATATTTGTTACAAGATAACTGTTACAAGATAACTGTTACAAAGGAACAACTGAAGTGGTGAGTCTCTTAAAAGTGGGAGCAAATTACCATACAACTAAACAAACTAATACAGCAAATAAGAATAAATACCTATTTCCATCGACAACAATTTCTTTCTTTGTTATTTTTAAATTGTCCTTAAATGGTAAACCAAACCCATAGCAACACGATCACTGTTAAATCACATCAAACACATAATTATAATCCATATTGTGAAAGTATTACGGAGAATATAGGTATCATAATTTTATTCATGTGATTCAGCATGGGGAAGTTTACTGGTGCTACTGGAAGGCTCAACCTCGACAGAGATCACTGGTACTTGAAGACCACACGAAGAGAACATACTTTGTCCACTTTCTTGATTTTGTAGAAGAGAGTTTTAAATGTTCATGATTAACATTATGTAACGGTCCTGAATGGAACAGGTCACATGATCAGAGGTAAACTACCACTTAACCAGAACGATACTCGGTGCAAAGACTAAAGGGCGAAAGAACTCGCCCCACATCACTGGTAGTAGGAAAGCCAGGCACCAGACAATGGCCACTTATGAGACCCCAAGTAAGAGGTCCCTAAAAACTTCAGTTCAAGTTTGCACCTTGTCAGGAAACACTGAGGAAAATCAATTTGCACAAAGGGTAATGAAAACGCCAAATATTGTTCCTTGAACCAACACTGTCGTAGGAAGCAAGACCGGGTTCAAATCTCTCCCAAGTTTCTTTTACGTTTCTTCATTCATAAGTAGTTTCACATTACTTTTTTCTTACTACTTATGAATAAATGCTCCCTTTTTTATTTTTATTGTTTTACATTTTCAACGGTTTATTAAGTCATTTTCGTGTTCAGTAGATGGAAAATTTATTTAATTAGATGGAAATTTTCCTAAAAAATATGTCTATGCTCCCATTGAAATCTCTGGTCCCTTTGTCAACCCTTTCAGGAACTTTTATTGATTTCATCAAGGATTGCTCAATAGCCATGTCTGTAGCTACACCACTCCAATAACTCTTTATTCTGGGAATAGAGAAATCACCTTAAGTTGGAAAGTAATTGAACTAATGGAAATTCATCTTCTCCTTTATATTCTCTCTCTGATAAAGTTAAAGATACGAACATTTTGCACAAAAGTGACGACCTGCAGCGTGGATAAAACGCAACATTCATTTAATGGTATACAAATGTAGTTCGCAGTTTCCTGAATGTACAGAAGTATCACTTTCACCTGTTTTGTGTACTGCAACCAAAGTTCTCCAGTTCGAGAAAATCCGTCTGTTTCATTTATTACTTCATTTTGAGCAGTCAATATACTTTGAACCTTCTGATTTTTGCATTTACTTGAAATTCAGATCTTCATTCAATACATCACGAACAGAATCTCTTACATTATTCTTCAATTCTTCGTAAAATATATTTGAGTATTTCTTTAGTTGAATGTAAAAGAGCTATAAGAGAAAAATATTAAATCTCAAAATTCCTGAATAAGCATTGCAATTTATCATTTTTACAACGGTGTCTTCGAGAAACGCCGTGGTTCATGCTGTAGCGCGTCTGACTATGAATCGGGAGGCCTACATTTAAATAACAGACAGAACACTGGAGACTGTTTCCATGACTGGTGTTCTAAGGAGGTTCACTTGGCCTCCTACCAAATTAAGAACCACATTGTCCCTTGTATTCCTGAGCACCTTGGGAGGTAAAGACGGTCTTGCGTGGGACTGATCATTCCACCTCAGCTCGTGCTGTAGCTCGAGATTATGTGCAGCGCCACCTCCACACGCCCCATGCGCATTTTGCGCCTCGTTCGCATTGCACAGGAAATAGCTTTACCTTTTATTACATTGATGCTTTTGGTGTACAAAAAGAACAAAGCTGTCCCCATGACGTAGGAAATCAGTAAGTGAAATCATCACAATCGCACTACCACTTTGCATAATTCGGATCCTTCTAGAGCTGCATAAATCAGATCTACTTCTTTCTGCAAAATTCTTAATAAAAGATATTCCACTATAGTAAACAGTAATAGTCAAATTGTTATTTGTAAATGTTACCTGAGTGGCCTGTGAGCTCTTTAATTCAGGATATCTGATAAAATACATATGCAACAAATATCTGTCAGAATTTCAAGTACCATACTAATCAAATATCTAATTGCAAAAAACACGAAATAATTGCCCGATAGGTCAAGTCCACTTTCCAATATAACTATGATATTAAGGCATGTATCCATTGCTTTTAATGCGCTCACGCAAGAAAAGCAGATTTCCATACCAAACTGCTGATATCCATTTTATATAATCTTGAAGTGAATATATCGAAATGCTTTGATACTAGATCACAAGTTTGATAAAGCCTCGATATTTATATTGTTGTGTAACGCAACGCAAACGATCAATCTAAATTTCATATATTTTCTTTAAGGAAATATCTATATCTTATCATGACACAATTATCTTTCCATGCTCTATGATAATTCGAATATAACCTAAAAATATGTGTTTCAGCACGCTAAAATATTGAAAAACATTGAGCACGAGCAGAAAGTGGTTGCACTGAGATACACTACTTGCACTCGCGCTGGCCATTGAAGAGTTGAGGTGCAGATTGATATGGGCTACACTACCCAGTTGAACTCAAAAGTGTACACTATAACGCCAAACTGTGCACTACTTCCAGTAGTGAAGCCCGTTCGAACAAACTTTATACGTACTTCTCCAATACATCCTTTATAAACTAATCGCTTACAAAGCATAACCGAATAACTAAAGTATACAAACAATTAGATCATAATCATACTCTAATGTACGAATATCAACAAACAAGCACCCAATGATTCTGAAGCTATAATTGGAGTAGACTACAATATCGATTAGTGTTAGTTGTAGTCGAATTTTAAGTTTTGCAGAAGTCTTATATACTTCATAATGCAACTCGTATAGATAGAGATACTTTTGAATCGAATTGTCATGAGAAATTCTATGTTCATTAAAATACACAAATTCCCATAAACATAATGAATCGAACTGCATTGGGCTAACACTCAAAAGGTACAAATCATTCATAAAAGTTTGATTTTAGAAACAACGGTTGATGAAAGTAGCAGCTACAGCCTTTCTATCAGCATGAAAGAGTAATATTATCGCCAACCCTTAGGCAGCCATATATTATATGCATGGCGAAGTACTTTCTCAGAATCAGATGGATCTTGTTTATCCAATAATAATGAAATATAGGCTCTACTCACTAAAATGGTTAATATGGATTCAAAAATATTTATACAAAATTTTCTTTAGACATAACTCAGTGTACCAAGTGGTCGTGGTTCAGTTGTTGTCGAGTTGACATAGCCTCTAAAAATTGTGGCTTCTAAACTTCAGCAACAGATGTTTATGCCCAAATTTAGCTTCCTTGGCTAACGGAAAGTGCCTTAGAAACCCTGCTCAGCCCCTCTGGGAGAGGGCGACTATTAATATTGTCATGAATTGTTCTTTGTCCTAATGAACACTTTTGCCAAATTTAAACTTTCTACGTTTAACAATTTTTCGAGTTATGTTGCTCTTATTAAGAGGTTTTTGCCCCAGAGTGTGTCAAATCAAAACAGCTGACCATATGTCTGTTACTAGTGTATTAAAACGAAAACTTTAAATGCCAAATATCATGTTTCTAGCCCAAGTGGTTTCCGAGTTTCACCTCCATCCCACCCCGTTTCACTCCCATTGGAGGATGGTGACCATCTTTTAATACCAAAGGTAATCGTTCTAGGTCCTAAGAAACACGTATGTCAAATTTTGTTCGAATACGTCAAGTGGTATGGAAGTATATAGCGTTCAAACAAACACAGAGTATCAACTTTATATAACATAGAAGATAACTCGTATTAGTTGGACCACTAACAGTTACACTACTACTACTATTTCAACTACTACAATACTACTATATCTGCTATTATTACAACAACAACTACTACTGCTCCTATTGAAACAATTTATTTTGAGGCGTTAGGTCAACGTCTCTAAGGTCATGGTTTCGAAACCCGTCTAGGGCATGGGTGCTTGTGAATTTTGATAAGCATTGCATTTATATTGACGGCATAGCATTGACGGGCCGAAGTCCATGCTACACAAATGACCCATACAAAATTAAGTTTACCCAAGGTTTTGGCAGCGTATACTGTTACAATTATAACGACTACTACTATTATTATCACTACTACTACAAAAACTACCGCTAATTCCTAATACTTTTGTAAGTTCCTCTACTTTTATTTTGATTTTAGGCATTTCATATAAATATTTCTGGTTTGCAACAATCCAGATTTGAGTATAAAATTCTAAACTATTTATTTTTTGATAACATTTAATAATGTTCATATCCGAAAATATATATACATGTTTATATGGAATATTTACTTTTAAATTCCGTTTCTACAAAAGTCTTGAAAATGATTTCGTCATTTTCCATTATTGACTTCTTATTTTGGTTCTAACAAACAATTCGGTTATAAAATGTTATTTAACTCATTTCTTGAAAATATTAATCAACACGACATAAGTAATTATGTTTTAAAATATAAACAATATTGTGGAATTAGAAATGGAAGACATTCCTGTCACGTTTGGAAGGTCAAAATCACATTCACTGCAGATCGTCGTCAAATATATCTTCAAAATCATTCAAAAGGTTTGCATGAACTTCTTGCTCATTTGCCACCAAATACACTAACAGGCCATCATAACCTCTAGCTTCTCCATGTGTGGTCCAGCTCAATCAGGAAACATTTCATTTGCAACAACGGTAGACTTCATGTTAACAGTTATCTACTTATAATTATGGAAAGTAACAAATGTTCCGTCAAATAAATTAAAAATTCAGGAGGAATATCTCATCTAGTTATTTGCTTTTGGGTATGGCTCCCTGTATTGAGGCGACATTACCTCTTTGAACTGCAATGTTATTATTTGAATTAAGAAAGTGCTTGCTCTATCATCACCAGATGATTGTGTGATACGTTTATCAATTTCGTTCATAAAGTTGAGGCCTTCTATTAACCATAAACCACTGGATTTGATAGCAATGGCTACAAAATGGTACATCTCTGCAATATTGCTATGTTTTTTCTTTCTTCCGTTTGTTTTCGACTGGCCATGTTTCTGGCCCGGATTGAGGGAAAAGGGAAGCAGGTTGGAAGGAGCGAACGTATCTGAGAATGTCAAATCCCAAATAACGCTCTGCCTCTCTTTCAAGGTAATAGAGTCGTCTCATCTGGTCTTTTACCGTCTGTTCTGCTACATCCAATTGGTTCTCTTCTTGCAGGTATGCCAGCTGAGATTGGTGTTCTCATTGAGCTGTGACCTTCACAAATATCTGCACCCATGCAAATCGCTACTGCTATTAGGAAACATTAGTTACTTAGATTAAGGCCAAGAGTGGGCTATGGTAGAGCTTTGAGCCAAGCACCTGCTTCTAACGAAGAATGGCGATTAGTCTGACTTTGTTTTCTAAGTTATCAGCAGACTGAAGTAAAAAAGAAAGGTGTGATTTGGTAATGGGTTCATCCGATGTGAATCGCTTTGATCTAGTATTAAATTCAGGTAAAGTCGAACCAACTAATAATGGCAAACCTCAATCTCAGAATACCCATGAGAACTAATATCATTTTAGAGAAGTGATTCTATTAGGCATCAGAAACCATAGAGTGACGCCAAGAAGGCGGGAATAGTCAAATGTAGGGCTCCACGGATGCCTAATCCTCCAAAACTGATTGGGAGAGAAGCCTGAAGCTCCGTGTTATCAGGAATGGAACAATTGAGAATGGATTCTAATCCAGAATTAATGGCGTTATCATAACAATTAAATAGATCTTCTTCCCTCCACGAATTGAGGTTGGTAATTGAGGTTCTTAATAAATAAAAAGTTGAGTGCGCAGAGATTGATGAAAGACGTTAAAAATATATCTCAAGTTTGGCTATTTTCCCAATTAGTAAATTTCTCCTTGCTTCAGTAGACAGGGCAGCTCCTAGAAAACAAAAGCATTTGAGGGAGACATTTATTTAATGCCTGGAGTCACTTCATTAAAGAAGTAGGTGTGTTTGTTTCTTTGCTGTTTCCAGGAAACGCCACGTTTGGAGAAATTAAGGTTGACGACCAATAGTAGTTGACTTCCTACTTATATTTTTAATGCATTTAATGTAGTACCATGGTCTCCAGCTATGGTCCTGTCGTCTAAGTACCAAATATTTAAGTCAGCAGTGATTTTACAGACTATGGGTTGAAGAGACATTGCAAATCATGCAGGACTTAAAGGGTTCTCATGTTGTACTCCTCTTTGAGATAAAATAATGTCGTTACCTTGGGCATAACTTTGTAACACGCAAGGGTAGATGGATGGAAAACTATCCTTGACGACTGTGAGCATTGTATCTGTCTGTTTCATTGAAATCGTTTTTGAAGTCAGTCTTTAGGCAGGCTTTATGCTTCTGGTGAGATCATGAATAATATATGCACATAATATATAATAGTATGTGCCACAGCTTCTGCTCCATATTGAATGCCTACCCCAAAGTTGGTATGGAGAAAGCTGTTGAATTAGCTGATTTTTTATTATCCCGCATAAGATTTTAGAAGAAAGTCCTCTCCATATGTTCCCAATAGCGATTGGTCCTTAATGCCTCCACATATCTTTTTCAGTTAAATACGAGAAGCTCTGAAAAAGTCGCGTTATTTCCATGGACATATCTTTTGATAAGATCAAGGAAAAAACTCGGAAGAAATCTTGGTAAGGTGATCTTTAGAATCTTGAATATTATGTAAAGTATTTTGTTCTTGACGAATTAAATTGAACTACCAACCCTACCAGAAGGGAACGATTTGAGCTCTTTTAGAAACTAGATGGCTGCAATATTATTAACATCAATATTGTGATCTACCAAGTTAGGAGGCGTAAATGAATAAGGGTGAGGAGGATGTTTTTCTTTTAAGGCTCTCAAAATGGTGGGGTCTCATTGAGTGAAGGTTTCTTCAGAATAAGAATGTCGCCATCAGAAAGGTTATGTTTAATATGCTTGATAAAGACAGCGATGGATGATTTGTATTTATTTGATATGCCAGTCATTAGATTAGTTATATCGTCATGAGAACTACTGTACCAAAGTTGAATTCTGGGGACATCTGTGTCACCCATGTGGTGAGATTATAGATTTTTGCGGGGTTTGAAGGCATATTAAGAGTGATATAAGGGAAGAATAAAAGTTCGATCCAGTGTTCGATATTATTAGATGTCACAGTCTTCAGAAGAATGTCAATAAGAGCCTCAGCCGTAACATGACTTACTCCTCGAGGAACTCTTCGCACAATGGGCATTACGATTTAAGCCTTCACAAATTATCAGTACGATTAGAAGAAAGTATTTTGAACTGGAATACTGCCACTTGAAATAAAGTCATAAGCAAAGGAAATTTGATTAGGTGAACAATGTTTAGCACTAGGCACAGATGCTATATTTTTCTTGGAAGTGTCATTGTGACATTTAACATTGTGTATCGTTAGTCCTCTAGAATTGAGAAAATATGTACTACATTTTGAGCAGAGGAAAATCCTGGAATTAAAATTGACTCCAGCAGGAATGGAGGACATATGTTGAGCTTGATTATTCATGGTTCTTTCATTGTTAAAATAATTTATGATTATCCTTGGTATATATTGCTATTGTTAAAGAATTCGAAATCTTTCAAGAACAATAACTGAGACTTGCATACTCCAACACTAAACAAAATCGCGTCCAACCAGAGCGACTCCACGTCGCTTCACAGATCTTCACGTGGGGAAAATCATCCCACCAAAAGAAAAACTCGCACTACGGAGAATCCCTCTGACAACATTTTGTCGTTGCCACCAACCTTCATGCGAAATTTCAGCTTTCTAGACCAACTGGAAGTGCCTTCTCTGATGGACAGCCAAACACAGAATTTAAGCATTATATATTTTTTGTACATTATTTTATTATTGAAAGTGTAATGAATAACATTAAATTGTGCGCATTTCATTCGCTTGCTTCTCGTATTAAGGAACATATACTGACATAAAATTTTATTACCATATTACCAAGCTTCACCTTACATTGTGGAAAATAAGATGGATTTTCCATCTATTAATGAAGGTATGAATAAATAGCTCCCTACAACATATTAAATTATGAATCAAATATTCATTATACAACAATTTCTTAGTGTACGTAGTGGCCGTAGCATGATTATTACAATGTGACTTCACATTTGAAAGATTATGGATTTGATCGAGTAGCTGTTTATCCTGACTGAGGTTTTTCCAAAGTGTACTTAAGTTTAGCTTTTGCAAAAGACATTCAGTGAAAATAGTCTGATGCAGGGATGGTGTTTTAAAATTGCCCCATTGTTCACGTCTTCTTAACAGTATCTCCTGAACCCTATCTTAAACTTGACGAGAGCCCCAAAATAGAATTCAACTAGTGTCATTTGACAGTTATCAGAAGACCCAACAATGATATAAGGAAATAAGATATATTCATCATTTCATAAGAAATTTGAAAAAGAATGACCTGATTTCAATAATGACATTTATTAATGAAAGCGTGATAGAGTTATAAAATAAATTACCAACTATGAAGTGAGGCCTAAAGTGTCACTCATGATAATAGCAAATGCTCAATACTCGCTTCACCCATTGCAGAGACATCAAGCAGATAGTTGGATTCATCCCAAATGCATCTGAGAATGTCTTATGTCACATAATTTACTTCAGCCGTGATTCTTCTTCTGAGCTCATCCAATGCAGGGGTAATAGTGAAACAGTGTTTACGTATCAACATAAAAAGACGTCACATGATGTGATGTCTGGAGATCTTGGGGACCAAAGGTGTAGTGCCAAGTCATGGGGTCCCGTGCGTCCAATCAAAAGCTGAGGCAATGTTTCGTTTAGATGCAATTTTCTCAATAACTAGTCGTAGCCGCTGTTTCAGTACTGGCACTCGCATTTAGTTTTAGTCTCATCAAGCGCTGAGTCATGCCCGTTCAGCCATTACTAGCAGTCATCTCTGGCTCATGGTTCCAGATATATATGGTTCCAAAATCAGGTCATTCTTTTTTTAACAAACATTTGAACTCTAGTCAGGAAACCCATGGCATTTTGACACCAGGCTTTTCCAAGACTCTGGTAATGCTGACAGCACAAAGCTAAATGCCTTGGTATGTGATCTAGATATACTCTCACAATAATGTTAGCATGTACAAGATTATCGATCTGTGAGTATGTTTAATATTTTATTGTATATCCACATCGGATATAATTGGTGCGATATATTTAAAATAATAGACACTTGTACAATTAGTTAATTTCATTTTAAACTTAATTTTAAACTCTTGTGTAGAACTTTGTTGGTAACCTTCTTTACATGCAAGCTCAAAATAATGCTTCGAAGAATGTAAAGAGCACAATAATTCTTCCAAAGGAACAATTCCCTTTAAATGTTAAACTAAGCCTCTACCAACTCGATAGCTATTTAATCACATCACACAGATAGTTATAATCAGGGTTATAAAAGTCTTACAGAGAATATCAGTATAAAAATTTTGTTTATGTGCTTCTTCGCTGAGAGGTTGCTGGCTCTATTGTTATGTGAAAGTTTTATGTCCTTGCTAGTAGAAAGACTTACTAAAAAAAACTTGTTTTCTGTATGAATTTAGAAATACTCCGGTCTGGTAGACAGGAAAGGAGTTCTGTGGTACATCGTTAACAATTTGTCAGTACCTACAAAGTTTTAGGTTTTAAATTATTAGGTTAATTATAACTTAATATTTTCAAATTTGTTATATTTCCGTTTTAATTCTTCTTTCTATTCTTTTAAATATGTACCAGGTGTTCTCTCTTAAGCCGGAACTGGAGCAGTCACACGTTGTAGTATATACATTATGTTGTGTTTAACCGTTCCAGATCCAGTTTCAACCAAAACACTTGATGCATACTAAAGAGAGTTCACCTAGCCGATATTTGTTTGTAGTAATTTCAACATTTTGTTTCAGATTTCAACGATCTCCAAATGAAGAATCATTTCATCACAGCTTTATGTCTTCTACTGAACCATTGGGTATATAGAATGCAAGCCGTAAACCATATATTCTTTTCACATAACCAAGAAAACAACAATAATCCCTTATTGAAATGCTTAACATTAATAGGCAATATTGGATTAATGACAAGTGCGTTTGTTGTTGTTCACGATGAAACAAACGAAAAGGAATTTTCATCAGAAGTTATTAGTTTCATTCACCATAGAGCTCCTCTAGTGTATTGCAGCAGAAATTTTTCGTCTTGTTTCAACAATGAAGTAGGTAGCCACACTCCAAATATGAAAGCTGATATGTTTGTAACTTTGTACAATGGTTATCAGGACTTTCAAAATGTACTTACAAGTTTAAAACAATTACCTTTTTGGAATCCAAGATGTAAAGGTTTTCTTATTATTTCAGACAAAGCATTAAGAAAATCTTTACTTTCCGCAATTCTGAGACAGTCAAGAGACGAACAGATAAAAAATATATTGATAATAACCAGAGACTTACGTATGGATAATCTTAGTACCAATAGTCCTGTAAAATTCATTAATTTCAAATCTTACGAGAACTCAACTGGAAAGGTCTATGATTCGTCGCTACAAGTAAAAACCTGCAATGTAGAAAATATTCCTTCTGCAAAACAACAACTGTTTCCCGACAAAATTACAGATCACGACAGTGTTACTATTAAAGCTTGTAGTTTTCACAAGTTTCCTTATGTTTTGTGGGAAACACCAAGAAAACACAACGAAGGTCCACTAGGGAAGGATCCTGTTGTATTGGGAGGATTGGATCACCAATTCTTTGAGTTGTTTGCTCTGTATAAAAAGGTTAACATACGTTATCTAGAATGTTTGTGGCCAGAAGGCATTAACACTTCGTGGAATCCTTATTTAACGAAAGTTGTTAAAGGAGAAGCTGATATATTTATCAATGCTCTACCGTTATACCCAGAAAATATTGAATTTCTAGATTACACAGTACCAGTTTTCTTATTTCCTTTGGCATTTGCTGTTGCAGCAGCGGAAGAAATTCAGTTTGCAGAAGGTTTATTTGCAGCATTTGAGGAAAGTGTTTGGGCTCTGATATTTGCCACACTTCTTATCACAGGACTAGTTTTCAGTATCTTAAGAAAATACAAATCAACAAAAGAACTTGGTGTTGTCACTCAAAACAATTCTTTGCTTTACATACTTTCCATATTACTGCAAATTTCCATTCATCACCCCAAAACAATGCCTTCAAGGTTACTTTTCATCAGTTTCGCTTTCTACAGTTTAATTGTAACTTCGATCCTTCATGGACATATCGCAGACATTCTTACAATTCCTTTGCACTACCCGGACATGAATTTTTTGGAGGATGTCGCTGTAAGTAAACTTCCAGTGAAAAGCTTTCCAGAACACCAACAAGTCGTAAAATATTCAGAGCATCCAGCAATGAAAGCAATGTCAGAGAGATACACAACTGAAGTTGATGTTGAAGGGGTATTAGAGGATATTGCTTATAAAAAAGACGTTGTGCTTTATGAGCCAACAATTTATTTGAAACATATGATCATAGACCTACAGCTATACAAGGATGAGCATAGTTTAGTTCACATCGTGGAACAGCCGGTGGTTATTCATCGTACCACTTTCTATTGTAGAAAAGGTTTCCCATGGAGTCCTGAAATTAATCTGCTTCTGCAACGGGTTTTTGAATTTGGACTGTGGAAGAAATGGATGGATGACTCAATATTCTGACTTGAACTGCAGAAGAGGAGGCTACATATGTCTTCTGTTAGTAAATGTAATACTTTGCGGCTACACTCTCTTGGTCCTTTATTCGAGGTTTATATTTGTGGAATGTTTCTTGGCTTAGGTAGTTTTCTTGTAGAGTTAGCATAGGTCCATGACAGTCAGAATCTCTGTTGAAAGTCTTGACCAGCCCATGTGAAACGTAGATTTGGAGCTAGAAATAATTCGTAGACTCTGAAGGAAAGAACGTACCACGTAATGGAGTATCCTACATGGCGTTTGTCCTGACTTGTAATTTACTTTGGTTTTTATTCATTAATCACTTGGGTGTAGCTGTATAGTTCCTTGCTTAGGCCCGTTTCCACTAAACTGAAATGTATTTTCCTTACATTTTATCATCTACGTAATGCTCTGTTCGAGCGGTTTATATTATTTCTATAGAGGTATATATTATGCTCATAATACGTCAGGATATATTCCAAGCGAGTTACTTTTGCACCCAACTTCTTCAATATAGAAAAGCATGACTAAAAGTGTGAAATTGGTTGGTTAAACCAGGAGCGTATATCAAAGATCATCCATTTTATTTCTCTCTTCTGTCATTATATTATATTATAAACTACAAAAAGATATTATTCAAGCAATCAATCTCGAGTGAAAATGTGTGTAATGTTTTCAAACTGTGATAAGAGATAAAAAGAAGTATGGAAGTAACCAAAAATTTATTCATTCAAAGTGCATAACACTTTGCCTTCTTATAGATTGTAAAATACACAATTTAGCACAATGGACAAGGATTACAACCCACAGGATAGAGAACATGAATTTATTGGAAGTATTTACTCCTAATCGCGTCAGGTGCGATGTCCCTTGTCATAATTAATGTAAGAGCTATTCTTCTCCAATACCCACATAGCAGAGTACGTCCCTGGGACGTCCCATTTAGATCCCATTAACGTCAGACTGGTCCTGCTCCCATAGCGATGTCCTAAGGACGTCCGTGGGATAACTCTGTGGGCAATACAAACAGTTCATCCCGTATGGAGGTCCCCTGGATGTCCCCCGGAAATCCGTCCGGGATTACCTACCTGGAATTTCTATAAATTAAATCGACCTTACTATTATTATTATTTAATTAATTATAACTATACAAAGGATATGCCTTCGTATAGTTATACGAAGGATTAATTATAACTATACTTCCCATGGATGTAAACGTTACTTAAACAGGACGTCCTGTGGACATCCCGATATCCTGCCAGGAGATCCGTCAGATATCCCTGGGACGTCATTTTGCTATGTGGGTACATATGTATGTTTAAGATTACATCTCTTTAGTTGCCTTGTGCTGTGTTAATATTGAGACCAGCTTGGTCAATATTACAATTATATTTCATGAATATATATTTGAATGATATTATGCATATGAAATGCTTTTCAGTCCAATTTATCGACATCAGAGATATTTACCGAGTTCTATTTGATGTTTCTTAGAACTGTATTATTGTTACTTGATGTCTATTACGAAATAATGTTAGTGGGTAAAGAAGACGAAGAAGATTAGTAGATTGTATAGCTCAGTCTGTGTCTGAAATTCTTTGGTTTCTTATATCAAAGGATTGTGGGAAATGTGTGTTCAACTGTAGGATATGTTTCCTAAATTGCAGGTCCAAAGTTTTCGATTTCAGTAAGCAAAATGACTGTTAAGGTATGAAGCTGTTTGAAGTAATTGTAGCTGCTACAAAGAACTGTTATTAGATCATTTTCATTATTTCTGAATACGAAAGAGAATATTATTTTATCAGCCATATCTAAACATGTTTGACATTTTCTGTGACCCATGGAAAAGTTTAACTGAAAGGAGTTTTATTAAACAGGTTATACCATTGGAAGAAGATTAGTATAAGGTGGATGTATTGTGTCGAGTGCATATATATTCAATGCAACTTTTGTAACAACTGAATTCATGCGTTGAATTTTTAAATGTAAAGCCAAGGCCTTTAGGAAACTTTGACTCAGGCCGAACTGAATCTATGTGTTAACTCCTTACCGCATATAGAAGTTAAAGTTACAATGTCAGTGAGAATATTCGAAGACTAATATATTGAGATGCTGAAATTATAGATACAAGAAAATTATGAAAAGCAAGAGAATGACTGAACAAAATCAATATTCCAATCCTAGCGTTTATGTAATTTCTATCTACAGATAAAGTCCATAGAAAACTATTTGAGCACATACAATTTATTACGTAAAGTCCATAAACTTACATATAAAGGTTTGGTATAACCTCGATAGTATGTAAAGTATATCGTGTACCTGTGGATCTGGTAGCACCACCATACTTAGTGTTTACAACATACTTAACAATCATTACTGTGGTTACATCAAGAGAGTACTTCAAATCTTTACTCTCGTTCTAGTGCAAAATTTAGCGAAAAGTAGAATGAAATTACCCGAAGTTCATTCAAAATATAATATCCGAAGTGTTTAATGAGGCTGAACTACCTATCTACAGATAAACTGATAAACAACACTGTTTAATTATCACGTTTTAAAAGAGTTCTCAATATCAAGTACAATTATTATGCTTCAAATTATTATTATTTCATAACATCCAAATGTATATTATTCAATGCAACGTATTTTTATATCAAAATTAAATATTCATAGTGACTTAATTACATCTATATTTGTAAACTTTGAATCACAGCATATATACTCAAACACAGAAAATTAGTTCTCAACACCTTGGACGTCGTCTTATAAATCTAAATTATGGATCAGACATGGGGTAAACATGAATCTATATTTTTAATGAAATTTTAGATCTGGAAAATTACGTTAGAATGCTCATTATTGTGATATTAGTTATGTCATATTGGATGGGTTATGAATTAAAGGTCAGTTCCTTTTAAAGCTGTTGCAGCATATGAATGCAGACAGTTCTAAGATCACTTTAGTTCCCATGAATAATCAGACGTCGTGACAAATTGCATGTGTTTACAGAGCTCAAGACATGAATTGTTTGTGCGTTCTATTCGTATCTTGGATAGCACCAGCAGTTGAAAATGCAGTTTTTAGCGGTTATCCATTGCCCAGTGAAAACATTCTCGGGATTCGTTAGTGTTATCTTGTGATAAGTTGACCCAAATTATTATGTTTAGATCTGTGGTGTTAACTCTGTCATGAGTTCTTTAATGTAAAAAACTTGACCTGACTGGGTATCAAAGCTATGATCACTACAACATCGATCTGGTGCTTTCTTCAATTTTTAAAAGAAAAATTATTTATTTAACAAATATTACGTATATTTTACTTATATCCTACTTTAAACCATACACACAAACATCCATGCCTTGGTTGGAATTCGAACCCAGAACTTTGGAGTAGCTAGCCTAAAGCCTCAGTTCGCACGGCTGCTGGACCACGGAGGAACTGTACAACGATTTCTTAAGGATATTTATACCTAGCTCAACAAACGGCTTACAGAGTGCACTCTAAACACACCACTCGTGCTCTTTATGTGACGATAAGATTCTATTTTCCCAAAGCAACCAACAAATACAACAGACGCATCGTGGACACGATTTTGCATGTTGTTTGCAAATACGAACCAGTTTTGCACGTTGTTTGCAGTCAAAAAGTTCGCGAACAGTTTGTATAACTAAGTATTACTTACATACTTGGCAATCCTCACGGTCGCCTTCGAAGTATGATCCTTCCGCGCAAACACACTTGCTCTGCAATTGTTGGAAGCAGTGGCTGTACTTATAGTTTTAAAGCTTAGAAGGAGCTGTGTCGCATTCTCCTGTTGTGACAAAATGTATTCCTTTGAGCTTCAGTTTCAATTTGAGGAATATCTAAAAGTCACAGGCTGCGAGGTCAGGAGAATACTGCGATTGCAAGACGATAGGAATCATTTTGTTGGTGAGAAATTGTTGCAGGGCGATGTTGATGCATGAACCACTCCCCTTGCTATTACAGCATCGTACCGTAGAAGGCAACGACACCGCGGAACAGTTCAAACTAGCACAGACGTACACAGACAGTCTACCGTTCCTTCACGTTAAATACCAATCGCTTACGCTTTTCGTTCCTCCTCAGAAGATACTTTCGCGAACTTTCAGGCTGCCCGTTGTACATGCTAACAATACATACATTAGTTAATAAGCAAGAATTAACCAGTACAAAGCTCCCAAATTTTATGATCCTGCGTCCATAGTGGTTAAAGAGTTCACATTTATGTCACAGTTGCAAGTTCAGTGGTGTAAAGTACATGAACATTCGTTACATCGATGAGGCGCTCTTACGTTTATCAGGTTATGTCAACAGCCAAAACTGTCGCGTATTATCTGCCAATAATCCACATCAATAATTACAATAAATTCTACAACTTGATTATAAGGGTAATATGTGGTAATTAACTTGAAGACTAATAATTGGGCTCATATCCTTCGAGATCACCGTAATTTGAGCAAGGTGTTATGAAAATATTCTATAGCGATTCATCGGAAGATAGATGGCTACTTCCAAAAGAACCTCTTTACTTCCCATACATCTCGTGTCTTCATGGTGTTCTTGACTGATCTGTTGTGAAACCGGATTATCTCGAATCCCATATGACTGCTCCGATGTCAAGCTTCTAGATTATCATCTTTAGGTTTACTAAAACGTTTTGTTTACAAGAGCAATCACAAATCTCTGCAAGAACTACAGGAACCTATCACCGCAGTTATCAAGAGCATTTCTCTGTTGGAGCTGTTACAATGTCTTTAAGAGTATGCTACGATAGGAGGATGATTGTCTACACGCAAAGGAATGCCATTTCAAGCATGTGGTAAGTACGTGTTCAAGTGTTATACTTGGGTTGTCTTGCTAGATGCTCAGTTATACACTAGTTATAAGTTGAGGGTTGACTCTTCAGTTAGAAACAATAATAAAGTTCCTTTAAATACATTTCTAAATATACACAATTTCGGGGGCAGAGGCGTACAATTGTGGTGCTGTATTGTTACAACTGACGTATTATCCCAACGAGTAGTTACGTCGGATGTATCAGCTTAGCAAAATCATAATCGACTTTGAACCCAGAGATTGTTCTTCAGTGTAGTTACGATTGTGGGACTGTAACAGAAAGGAAATTCCTGAACGCAGGAAGTTCAGTGTCAAGTATTTGAAATTGCGCAATAAAAGTTCATTCCGTCCTTCATCCATAATCTCCACTCAGATACAATCCTTCAATACAACTTCAATTACGATTTGCTAATCTGCATTTTCTTTGCGGCATTACTTCTCCAGATATCAGGTCCTTTGCAACAATGCCGTGACACAATTTGTGTGGAACTACGCACGTTTGGACATTCTCCCAAGGAACTGTTATGTTAACTCGGTGTGAGAAATTTATTCCTTTTTTTTAATGTTACTAGTTCAATATCTTTTATTATTTTTCAGAGTATGTACGTATTATATTTCACAGATTATGTAATATGAGCAAATCTGTTTTTTCTACCCAGTCTTACCATAAATACTGTCACAGTATTGGAACTAAAGTGACACAAAATGCTGAAAGATAGTGTAATATCCTAATAATGTAAATGACATGCAGGTATGAAGAAACGAGATCACAAATAGTTATTCAAAATGGTAGCCACATTTCGCACGCACACAGTCCTTAAGGGTTTATGACCACTCATCAATCGCATTACAAAACATATCGACTGGGAACTCTGTCGTTGTCTTCACAAGAGACCACTTTAAAATGTCAATATTGGGATGTTTGTTCTTGCAAGTCATTTTCTGCATTTTGGACCACAATTTGTAGTCCAGCCGCTAGTGTGTCGCCCTAGCCTCATATTCTGGGATTGAATCCTGCTAGAAGCTATAATTCTGTCCATAGAAGAGGGTGTTCTTGAGGTGCTTGACCAGACCCTCAAGCACTGACTCCTGGTCCACTTTGGCCGCTGTTTTGGCTTTTTTTTTTCACAGAAATAGTTTTCGGTAGCTCACACTCCATCTCTTCATAACTGATACCGGATGATGACCCTTCTGGACTCTAGGAGCCTTCTCACCGCTTCTTTAGACGAATTTACTTATACCCTATAATTTGGGGCACTGAAAGGCTCCTCAACACTGAAAATCATTTCATCACTGAAGACGGTGATGATTTTTTACGTAGCACGTAAGTAAGCGCTTGATTTGAAGAGCATCTGACGCTTCAGTCCACATATTAGGGGATGTCATTTGAGTCAGCATGTAGTACCAGGTCCCTGCTCAAGTGAGAGACATAGATATTGGTAACAAGTTAATTGTTGTTATCACTGATTTTCTAATTACCGAATTTCTTAGCACAATTATCATCACTGCTTTAACCAGTTCTGGAGTCCACACTCTGCGTGTTTTTCTAGCCTTGGGAGGCCTTTCACAGTTACGGTTTCACTTAACCGCTGGATAGTTCGGTGCACGATCCTTGTTGATTTGCGGCTTCTGGAGCGCTATAATTTTCATAGTAGCCTCATTTCATCGTTAACACATAATACAAACAACTTTCCACTTCTTTAGCTCAACTAGCTATGACGTAAAATTCATTTATTACTCTTTTGGCAGTTTACAAAACCTTCAACCGATCCCAACGGCTATTTGTCGTAGTCTATATAAATTTTGGGACCACCCTCCCTACAAGAATTCCATATATTTCCCCACTTTTAAAGCGAATGCTACTTCCACTTGTAACGAATAGAATAGTTAGGCAACTTTTTGTCGATATTGTGGAGTATTGTGTAATCCCATGTACATTCTTGTTAAAATTAATCTAAAACTTGATTTTTATTTTTCGAATTATGCTTTAAATTTCTTTCATGATGACCAGTTTTTTCGGGGATGTTATGTTTTTACCCTAAGGGTTACAAAATTTCATATGTTTCAAGCGCCTGCAATATCAGCACAAGAAATGTGTCAGAAAAGTTTCGTGTTTTATAACGTTATTCTTTACGTTTGAAACTTTTACATATCTCATATGGATTTAGAATTTTTTTAGGATTACGTTACGCAATTGTCTCTCTAAATTGCCAACATATTTTTTCCACGTCTTCTCTTGATAATTCAAGTCTTGAGATTTACATTTTTCTCAAAATGTATTCACTAAATCATTTCTCTCTATAAAATTTTCCACCCAATATAGTCCTAGAACATTGCTCGTGAATTTGTAACTATTTTGGCTCTTTTTCAGGATACCCTTCCGCAAATATGTTTTTAAGAGATACATCCAAGGGGATTTCTCACTCAACATTTTTCTTTAGATATTCTACCAAATCTTCTATTATTTTGAAACAACTCTTTTCAATGTATGAATTTAACATCTCCATTTTACCTGGTTTCTTAAAGTTTCCATTCCTACATTATGATCTATGCACTGTGACACCTTCTATCACTGCTCTGCCTTAGAAATAATTTTTAGCCTCTACCACCAAGAATCCTTAGATATTATCTTTGCATTTTAGATTGATTCCTTTTAACATTTCACAGGTCCGTGGAGCACAGAGATAATCCAATTAAATCATCATAACAAAGCAAGGAACCTAGCAAATATAAGCAAGCAGCAGCATTAAAATAAAGCTAACATTAACATACAAAAATTATATATATAAAACATAACTGATAAATGATAGTCAAGACTTTAAACTAAAGTAAATTTTCGTACAATCCTAAAAGTCAGCCTACTGAAACACCAATCACCATAGGTCACCCCAATTATGCCGAACTTCATATGTGATACCTTTTTCTTTCAAAGACACTTACTCATTCCTTATTTGTGCTAGATATATACCTACCTAAACATACGTACTGTTAATTAACGTACATGTATCCATGTTTCAGAACTTTAAAAAAATCACAACTGGGCAATCTTAATTTTTAAAGTCTGGAATTTGTAAAATTGAAATTTGGGAAAACTCAATACTCAAACCCTGTCATTGTTTCTAGCAATTTCTGTTATTAAAAATATGTTTTGTTGTTTTAACTTATTGAAGTGTATTCTGCACATTCGTACATTAATTATTTCGTTAAGTGATGATGTAAATGTTCTTTCTCTTTCTTTATTTTTCGTCTTCAAACTTCTGAATAAAGAACGTAGACTAACATAGAGAGAAGCATATAGCTACGGAAATAGTACAAATTGATTACGTCAAACTGATCGGAAGAATATTTTCGTAGTATGACGTAGGCGATTGAATTATCAGTATTTCTACGTAACGGATAACCATAGCGCTAAAATTTCAAAAACATTATATATTATTTAATCTTATGTACAGAAAAAAAATGTTAAATATATATAAGGACAGTGAAAACAGAAATGCTCATTATGTGTTCCAAAACTTTTCAACTATTTCTCCACTTCCCTCTCATCCTACAACTATTACTACTACAACTACAACTACTACTGCTACTACTATAACTGTAGCTACAGCAGTAACTTGTAAGTTAAAGTTGCTGTTGTAGCTACAGTTAAAGCTAACTGCTAAGTTAAACCCCAATACTTAAAAGTTATTTCTATTTATCCGTTGTATGAAAATAAGCAACTCTAAAGAAGTTTTTCGTTTCCTTGCCAGTGAACAGCATATGTTAAAATGTCAAAGTTGCCCCCTATCGTTATTTTCATCAACTCACTGAACAGTTTACAAAGAGAACATAATATGTACTCAAACAGAAATCCTTTCTATTATATATAATTTATCCTCGGCAAATATTTGGTATGCCTTACGTCTGCAGAAAATTATGAAAAGCAATATTTCAACTTTTAAATTCTTCATAATCTATTTCGTATTTGTCAACCAACAAACAATATCATCTTTCGTTGTATTTATAGCAAGAGTAAAGAGAAAATATACGAAAGTGTCAAAACATGAACTCAAAGTTCAATACATGAGTGATAAATAACATTCATGTCTTGACAAAAATAAATTACTGTACCGGTACGTCAATGTTAACAATATTACTTGGATTATTGATGTATATTTGCTTTTGTGATGTGTATGTACATTTGCTTCTGTGAACGAATACAAAAAAAACTAACTAAGAAGTAGGCTCCTAAATTATTTTATGAAATGTTTGCTACAATACTCAGATACAAATTATTGGCTTATCTTGTTTGGTATTAACTTATATTCAAAATACTGTTTACTGTATCTTCTTTAACAGTACCACTGAAGACACAGTACCACAGTTGCTGATCCTGTATGAGTATTAAGAAAAGGTTTTTGCTTTTCCTTGTACTACAATATTACATTCTCTTTCAAGTTAATTTAAAGAATTTTGGACTTGAATTCATTCGAAGAAAGTAAAATAATACATTCTCAAATAAATTGATAGTCAAACTCTATTACTACAAAATTGAAGATAATAGAAAGACATGATAAAGTCCTTTGAAAGCATGGACTCAACATTTGGAAACAACAAATTCAACAAAGACCTCCATATTGAACGGAGGGGCATTGCCTCTTCACCGAAATGCTTATTCTTTAATGAATCGCAGTAAAATACTACTGTCAATAAGTAGCTATCACATTATCATCTTATAGTTTGCACCATTTCCATTAATTGAATTTGACGATTTAGGTTTATATCGCTACAAGAAAGCTGTCGATTTTACTAACGGCTGATATAACATAATATTTCTATTACGCAAGTTAAAGAGAATGAACTAAATTTGATAAAGTTGTCATAAGGTGATACAAGTTAACCATTTGGTACGTGCACCAGTTTCCGGTGTGTATACATAAGTGTGAATAAACCAAAATGGTACTCATCTAGGACCGTGCATAATACCAATCTATTTCTTCTTGCTATCTTTCTGGTGGAAGAAAAATTCTACATCAATAAAAAAGTGGTGAGATATGGAGTCGAGAAATTGTTTTAGGCAGTTTTCACAGTTTCCATGTGATCAAAGAATATTTCGAGCGAACTAGTTCTTCAAAGCCCGAAACAGGTGCTAGGTTGTAAGGACCACGTAAGGAAAATAGGACGAGTGGGGTAAAATCTAATAAAAGTCCATCAATTTATGACTGGTGATGACAGGAGAAGAGGGCCTGAAGTTCTATGGGGAATTGTCACTCCTCGGCGATTGACGATACATGGTCGTTTTTATCTCAATCCTGCTTGCAATCTGTCCAATTGTTGACAGTAGAAGACAAGATGTAAAAGGAAGCATGTAAATCGTGGTACCTGATTTCAATTCTTAAACAACTTTGTTTCTATATGTTACCACTGTTCAATCTGCGAGAAGCGCACGGTGTAGAACAAAGTTACAACTATTAGCAGAATCTCCATGGTATCTCAGAGTTTAGAACGGACTGGTGCATTGAGCTCGATATGGCAAATGTTTACTCAGTTTTTCTTCCATCTGCTTTCATACAGCTTCTAAGTTTTCTCTGTACAATTACATGTCAATTTATAAGAAATTTATGACACTCTCCCTTCCTTTCTTTACCCCTCATCTGCACTGATATTATGTATCACAATTGCATCACAAAGTACCTGTATCGCATATCATCATTTGCTAACTGTTACGAATCGAAGCTACATCTAGATAGATGTTCTCTTGTTTTGTCCATAATGTACCAATAATATTACCGGCAACACTTGACAATGATCGTTAACACCATTGCTAAGTTTTGTGGACCAGCCAGAGCAGGAAATAAGCCACACATACTTGAAGTCTAAAGAACAATGCGAAGTTGCAATACAGTGCTTAGTAATTAATATAGATATTATAATCAGAAGTGTATATTACTTTCCATTCTCTTTTTCCCTGTACCAAGTGCTACAGCAATTCTCCTTACAATGGCCATTCTTCTGGCATTTGATACACAAGTTAGGAGTGTATTTATTGTGGTAGTTATCGCCAGTGCATCTCTGTTCTGGTCCTTTGTAATTCTTATCGATCATAAAGAAAATCGCATCAAACAAAATAACTTCCTTATATATATGTATTTTCCATTTTCCTTCAAGTTTATATTTGTCAACCTCAGATTCCAAGTTTGGGAGTGTTGTTTCTTAATATCGCACTATTTTGTTTGATCATTTCTTGTACATGTCAGGGACATATAGCCCATATGTTGACAGTTCCACTTCACTATCCAGAAATGACTACTTTAGAAAATGTAGTGAATAGTGATCTTCCAGATAAAAGTTTTCCAATACATGGTCATATTTTTAAACATTCAACAAATCAAACAGCCACAAGAATGAAAGGTAGGTACGAGATAGAATGCAACGTAAAAGACACTTTGAAGGAGATAGCTTCCAAAAAAGTTGCTGACCTTTTCGAGACACTAGTTTTTCTACAACACATGATTACTGAGCTTACATTCTTTAGTGCAGATTGTAGAACAACGTGTTCTTGTTCAGTACTTGGCATTCTTCTGTAAGAAAAATTCTCCGTTGATTCCGGACATTAATCGTTTCTTATCTAAAATTTTTGAGTCTGGATTACAACTCAAGTGGGAGAGGGATGTTATGTATGAGTTCCAATTTCAAAATGAAAATTTATTTGCTTCTTCAGCTAATGCGAAGTCTTGTAAATCATTATATGTTGTTCTCCTTGCACATATTTTTATTATTTTAACGTGTGGAGTGTTATTCAGTTTATTTTATTTTCTATTGGGATTGATTTTATATCAGAATCATTGTAGAAAGTGTCTTTAAATTTCTTCGTAGTCTTTGTTATATTAAATTTGTTTATAAGCAGGAAATAAAGATTTTGTTTAATACGTAAATATATAATTGTTGTTTTATTTATACTTTCCTTATAGCGCTTAACCATCGTAATATTCTGTAATATTTTCTTAGTCTTGTTCTCCTGTTGGAATGTTACTTTGAACACTGGACATCTAAGTAGCTTCAGGTATGTTTGCCAAGGCAATTTAACGTTTATTTATGAATAGTATACTTCAGTGTTTGTTGGACGCACTCACCACAGCATCGACTTTTAATTATTACTTGTTCTAGGTGTTGTTACCATTAGACCTGAACAGTCTCTGTTCCATCACTGTGTTTATTCTGATGTCTACTTACCAAAGCTATTAAGGATACCCTTTTATTTGTTTTGATTGTCATCGATATCAGACTATAAGAAATTAAAACCGTGTGAGCGAGCAGATGGTTGAATGTTTAATTTTACCGTTTGTAAAATTTAGCGTAAACCATCATACGTTGCATTTGCTGTCTTTTGACTTCACCCACAATAATAATAGCTAGAGAGTTGATTGATTTCTCACATGTTGACCTTGTAGTATATGATTACTACTACTAAAATACTATTGATGTTAATAACATTACGGATTGTGAAAATATTAATACTTTGAAATAAACACAGAAATTCACCCGGCAACAGGAAGATCCGGGTTCGAGTCCCTGTCGCGGCGGCTGTCATTTTTTTTCTGTTAATTTTAACATTTACCATACGGAAGTTTATTTGGGAAAAAGGTAATAACAATATAAATAGTTATTCATTTCTTCAAACAAACACTATCTTTCATCATCAATCTTATGTTTGAAATATTTATCGCCTTTGGGCATCTATGGTTCAAGCCTATAATTCTTGTTTAAAATACCTTTGATTCGATGAAGCACAAATATGATTCTTTCCGTGCACTAATGAAAATGTCTTTCATGACTCTGGAATCGGACAACAGAGTTGTACAGTGACTTTGTATGCCAATTATGCGATTCTATGGACAATACTTTGGCAGATATTGTGCTTGCAATTTTGAATGTATAGCATGAAAGCAATGTCAACGGTGGTAAGGGCCACATACTTCAGATTTTAAAAAACTATTGTTGATTTTGAGAAGTTATCATTTTTATTTTGGATATTATAAGACTTGTTCTCCCAAAATTTACAAAATAGTTTGCTATTTATTTCTTTTCTGCATTGTTGACTGATCTGGACAGCGCTTACCGCAGGGAAAACAAAACCTTAGGAATGGATAACCCAATGAGCAACAGATCTGTATATTAATTAGAAGAAAGACATACAAGAATCTACACGACTTACAACTCACTTTCTATACTATCTTTGGGTTTTCCACACTTACTGAGAAGCAGACTCTAGGATGAGGTAAACACTATAGAAATGAAACTAAAATTATTGGAACCAGCAGAAGACAATATGAATAAACCGCAAGATATTGCTCCTCCAAACCCAATTAAGAATTGAAATAAAGAGGCAGGAAGGTACACTCCTTTTAAGAATTCTATCCTTATTGTTCTGGATACTCTTCCGAATAATTTCCGACTTTTTCCAAGGTTGTTAACATTGACCGTGCTTGTCTCAACTTTAGCGTTTACAATGTTTGGTTCTTAATCAATCAGTAGTAACTCTGGTACCACTTTTCATCTTTGGAAACTAACAGCATGACGTAGAGACAATGTGTTATTACCTCTTTTGATTATAATACACCCGGTTTTGGTTTGCATTTTTGAATTTAGGATAATTTTATGACCTTTGGACATGTGATGTTCAGGCCAGGATGGAATGAATGTTGAAAGGTAGTCGGCCAGAGCCTAGATTTATATCTACCATGACTCACTAAGAACACTGGAAAAATCTTAGTCAGGATGTGCTGTCACTCGGATAGTTCCCAGGACCTTCTAATAGAAAAGAAAACTGTCTACGAGTTGAAATAAGCCATCTTTTGTGCAGCTGGCAAAATCCAATAACTTATTACCGTAGTTTCCTCATCAAAACCAATATTTCTCGGAAGAGAACGAACCTGAGCGCTGTGAAGTACTTGATTCCTCTTCTGAAGGAGCAGTGGTTTTCTTTCTCTTGCACTCTAGTAAATGAGAAATATTACGATCTTTACTCCAGTAGAATATTAATCTTGAATTTAATTTTAAGGCCTTTAGGCGACTTTGGATCAAGCCGAGTACACAAACGTGTTCTGAACGTTGAATGTTGGTTAAGCTTTTTGATTAAACGTTATATGTTGAAAAAAATATGTTTAATTTTAAATCATATTTCAACAAAGACGATATTGTTGATAAGATGTTAGTTCAAAGTGGATTCAACCGTTATTTTCAAGTATGAAATACATTTCATTTTAAGAGATTATGTCTAATTCAATGGAAAATCATTTGTAATGAAAAACTAATTGAATATCATTAATTATTATTTTGTGTCCTCTTTTGCATGTTGAAAATACGTTGAATTTCAATCCATATCCCAATGAGAATTTGATTTCGTTGATAGAACGTTAACATGATGTGTTTTAACTGTTATATTGAACTGTGTCCTAGATTATCTTTCCAAGTTAATTGCACAAAAATTGTGCTTAAAAGCGAATAGAATACAATTAACTACCTTTATCCTGTTCTCATTTGAATGTTGAAAACTGATTGATTTTTAAACTATATTTCAACGATTATTTGATTTTGTTAATAGAGCTTTAATGTGAAGTGTTTTCAATATATGTTTTCAACTATGACAGATTTCGTTTTATATGCGCTTTTCTAAGGCGACATTTTACACTTATTGAACAAAAATACATATTTAATAGTGCAGCGATGGTCAAAGTGCTAAAGAAGGAAAAATGCACATAATAAAGAAAGAAGCGATCTTTATTCTCATTCTTACATGATGCTGAACCGACGCGTCTGGATTTGTGCCAACTGGCTCTAACTACAGATACCGTTAAAGTGCAATGACATTTTAGGTATATTCGTGGATGAATGATAACTCTGGAAATACTATTAACAGACAAATATATAAATAATTTTATATAGACCCCGTCGGTCTAGTGGTTAGCATTGCTGACTATAGATTGAGGGCTTCCGCGTTAGATTCCCGTCGCCGCCAAAAAATTTTTTCCAAGGCATGTGGGTCTGGAACGGTACCCACCCAGCATCGTAATGAAACTGGGGAGCTGCTATGAATAAAAGATAGTGGCGATCACAGTGAGAGCTTCAGCTCTCATCTCCCAACCCGTCTGGTCGGCGTGGGAGCAGTAGATCATCTCCTCCCTCCGGGCAGGGTCTTCATCCAGTAGTGAATCGGGTAAGTAGTGTTGGTCTCTTTAGGAGCTATGTACAAGCCCTCTGATATGTACAATCGTTAGCATGGCACAATACGTATTGTTTGTGTACTAATTTACTAACAATTAGCAAAACATGAATGAAATAATTAAACATTGTGGACTGTATTCACTGTAATTCATGGCCTGTAGAAGAAATATACAACGCTTCGTCAAGCTGTATATGTACACATGTTTTATTTTCTCATTAAACATTTACTGTTAAATTTGTCTATTGCATGAAACACTAGTGGAGTCATTTGGTCAAAGACGGCCACATCGATACTCATGGTACCTTTACTCATGAGTGACAAGTGTTGAAGTCACTGTATTTGACAATTTCGTCAACTGATGTCTCTACTGCAGGTGCACTGCAAAAGAGGTAGTTACTGGGTCACGTGAAAAAGACACATTGTTCACTAATGCAAAGGTATGTGTAAAATTAAAATGCGTTTCTAGTATGATCAAAAAATTAACGATTGTTAATAGCTTGTGAGGAACATAGTACTTTGGTAATCTTTCAAAACAGAATCACTTTACTAGAATCATTACTAACTGTTGTATTCGATACCACTGCAGTTTTTGACTGAGGCTATACACACATAAAGGACCAGTGGCAAGTCCGAATGAGGTTGCGTGTTGGGGCAATATAGCTCCGCCTGTGAAGCATATGATCGGAGTAAAACGCTCCATCTCATGGAAAATCATTACATATTATTATAGGAAGTTACGGCAGCCATTAGATTTAATGTTTGGGCCTTCAGTTTTAAAGAATATAACAATTTGTACATTTGGAACCTCACAGGAGCTTACATGAAATTAATGCATCACCGATGAAAGAAAAGAGAAGAAAAGGTATAAACAACAATCGAAGATTGGAATTGGCGCTCGCAGAAAGATTTTTACAAAATATTTACAGATTTATGTTGCAAGCGTGATGCATATTGCTTTAGGATAGATAGACGCAAAGACGGGTTTCAGCGATAGAATTCTCAACTGTTGCTTCATGAGGACTGTAGCGTTTAGAATCTATGGTGTCCTGTGGTGAATGTAGGGTTTGTGTTAGAAATAAATAGGTTATACTAATGATTGCATACTGTAGGTTCCATCTGATATATTTAAACTGCTTTACCAACTAGAGTAAGTGGGGATGCAATGTCCATTGGGGTAAAATACCCACCCCCTAAAAAACATGGAAGGGAATATGAGGTGGTAACAGTGATACGATTGAGTGAAGGCGCAATTATTTGGAAGACGAAGGTGACACCAAAAAATATTGTGTTAAGAAAGTGAAGACATGCAGTCTAATTTAAATCTGGTAAGTACATAATTTTTACTTGTAATATTTTTTGAACGTTTCAAATTAGGGAGCCAGAGTGGTTGCACTGCTGTACTAGCGAATCCAATGAATGTGCTTCTCTCAAAGTAGTGTTCTGTTGCTCTATTGCAACAGAGGGTAGACCCCATGCCATGCAGTGTTGGAAGTTAAATCAATTGAAACTATTATGTTTGACATCGAGGTGGATTTGCCCAATAGGCGTCGGGGTTAATGGCCCGTGGGTGTTTTACACCACCTATTCTCATTCTAGCAAACACGATAATATGCTTTATAGTTGTGAAGTTGTCCCTGTCTTAGAAGAGGAGGAACATGTAAATTCAATTCATTTCCTTCAGTGAGTGTAATATTTCTCATTTTTTTCATATAATATTTTTTATTCAGTTAGTCTAATAGTCTAATATCCCATAAGACTGTTTAATGCTAGTAATATTGAGTTGTGCAAAACAAACTTACTTCTCACCATTAGAATGAAACCAAACAAGCTTTTTAATTTCGTATTTTCAATTAATATGTATTGTTAATGTTTTCACGAGACGAGACGAAACAAAGATAATAGCTATAGAAAACGAGACGAGACAGAGCTCTCGCAATGCAAAGTATACATCTTTACGAGAGGAGACATTCTCTCGACAAGGTATTTTCGAGACAAGACAGCCTAATTCTTGGCTCATCGGCAACACTAGTATTTTTCTATTCTGTATTTTCAAAGACTGTCAATGGTAAGGAAGTAGTAGGAACTCCATGCTTTATAGGCTAGTCTTTCTGACTTGTACCGTCATATAATTTCCTCTAGTACGACTAGCTTCTATCGCAGCATCATTTCAATTCCTATGACCTTTCCCCTTGTTTAGTATAATGTTGGCGTGCATGCGCATATTACCCCACGACGGTAGGCGTTTTACCTCGATGGTGGTTACTATGCCCTATCGCTCTTACTTTACAAACATCAGTGTATCTCCTACAGTATACAATACTATATAATCTAGCGTCCAGGCAGGAATACTGAAAGATGTACCTCGCATTTGATATGCTCTTTTTTCCTGTAGATTTTCAGTCATAGTCATAAACAAGACAAACATAAAAAAGTGGACATTTCACCTCCGATTACTCTATTTCCTTTTTTAAAAATATGCAAACATAATCACACCAGGAATCGATCTCGTGTCAATTTTCCGATACTCTAACCAATAATTCAAAATGACAATTCCCCAGCAGCTGCTTATCAGCGTTATTTCTTGTTTAAGCAGTACTGCGCGTTATGAACTATTTTAATATATGGAGTATAAGTATTATTATTATTACTTCTTGAAAGTGACGATTAACCAAGCTGGACGAATTCAGGTAGACTGACCTGTAGTTTGTATAAGATCGCACGCAAACCTCTATGTCTCATTCGTAGTTGTGTGCTTTAAGTATGTTGCTTATCATCACGACGATGCAAAATATGTAATAACACAACGAACTGCCATTTGAAAAAAAAAATGTTTATGCTTAGTTGGCAACACTGGCAAACCGGTAATTTCTTGTTTTCACTCCTGATTGTTACCATGTTGACACAAACAAATTCCCGGAAACGTAACTTTCATTCAGTGACTCGTTTCTGACTTCTTGAGAATTATTCATTTCCTCCCACTAGTAGGCGACGATTTTAGACTCAAAGTTGGAAACGCTGTATCTCCAAAACTATTTCACCCATGTTCAAAGGACCTGTTTTACTTGTTTTGATGCCAGAAATCACTTCCCGAAAATTGCTTAGGTTCAGAAATAGAAAGTAGTGAATCATTAATTAAGAATAAGCCTTGAAGTGCAGAGCTCAAAATAATTAATGTACTTACGAAAAAGTGTCAAAGTTGAGAATTCAAGCAGGTTTCGATCTGTATGAGAAGGTTATAATTACATGTCTTTGAAGGTATGTCTTACGTTATATGTTATACAAGACAGATGATCCAATAAATCACTAAATTGAAGTGAAGGTGGAGGATTAAACCACATAGTTATCGATTGGATATGTAAGTAATTGGGGTGTTAACTCATCTAAGTTACCTTGTATTGCAGACTTTAGCAATAAATTAAATTCTATGTCAGTACCAACAAAATTAGGCCCACTCTCACTTACAAATTGCTGCATTTCCCACGCCTTGCTACAGTATTAATAGTAGTAGTACTAACAGTAGTATCATAAATGGTGAACAGAGAAGTGATGTCTGAAACCAGTTAACATATAAACGTGTGTGATGTGTGGGTGTGCGTGTGGGGGGGGGGAGAGTTGTTCGTGATTATTCACGACTGCAGTCATTTAAAATTTCAACTCTATGGAAAGATCCACTTCCACTGCAATTTTGCCAACAAAAAAATTCTAAAAGTATGATTGTAATATTTCTTGTCCCAAAAATTTCCAAAGTTTGTACCTCTTGTTTGCCTATTACATTCCAATTTTGTTGCAAGTTGTCGTTGAAATTAGTAACCAGAAAATTCAAGATCAATTTGCTAGGAAAAGTTGTAGAGCAATTTCAGCTAAGATGGAGCATTATTGGTCCACGTCTCTGATCAACAAATAAAGAAACTGAAGAGGATTGAAGAGGCCCGGAAAATTTGCGGAATTTACTAGAGTCTGACCATATGTTATTTATTAAGCTTTCCCATTCAAGTGATTCTATTTCCTGTCTAACTACGAAATCGGCCTCATAGTTCTTACAAGGCAAATCACTTTTAAAATGATACTGCAACGATGCTCAAGTATAAGTCAACTGGATAATTCCAAAATAAATCCTGAATCACAGGACATCTTGCAGATTTATAGGTAATCTATATTTATTCCATTAAACCTATAATTTACTGTGAAATCAGCAAAAATTACATTCTCGTTTTGTAACTATTATTTTCTAATTTTGTAGCAATTATTCAGTAATTTAGCAGTATTTGCAGTGCGACTCTGTAGCAATTACTCTGCAACTAATTGTTGCTGCATAATTGCTACAGGTTGCATAATTACTCTGCTCGAGTTGCTTACAAATTTTACTGCAACTGTGTGATAAGTTATCTTTCCTATCTGGGTACATTATCGGGTGCCTCTTTTCAAAATATTTATTACTGTTTCTTGATGTTGTCCGTTACTTGGAAATTGCTTTTAAAAGTTAAGAAAGAAGTATATAAATTTTATACGCAAGATACAAGACAGTCCACATCTAAAAAGGATGCATACATGTACAATCAAACACTTTTAAAGATTAATTAGCTCAGCGTAAAGTAACAAATATGTTATATACTGTACACACATTTTAGCCCAGTAAATAGAGGTTTGATGTAACAAATTAGGGGAAAGCTGAATTTTGGCAGGTGTGTAGGACATATGGTAGGGATCACAAAACAACAAAGTCCCGACCTGTCTCCCGCTTGCTTTCCCCCCAGCCCCATCTAACATTGCAATGACAGTACTTCATTCAAACGCTTGCAGCGTCGAAACCAATAAGGTTATTGACTTGATTCATTTTTTGTTTTCTTCCTTAGACAATTATCTAAAAATAATGTTCAGTGCATATTTTATGTTTATCGTATAGTTTTGTCACAAACGTAAAAAAAAGTAACAAAATAGACATAAATTTATAATGAAAGGAAATACAAATTATTGCTAACATTTTATCTTTATGTTATTTGCAAAATTTCTTCGAATCAACCTACAGATAACTTAAAAACCTTTAAAATGATGTATAACAGTATATACTTTTAATGAATGATCAGCCGAAAAGTCAACAATTGTAAGCACTGACAACGGTACGCGGGTTAGAGTGTGGCTGGCGGGCGGGAATTGTTGGCGGTCACTCAGTATTACTCATGTTTCAACGTGTTTGTGTATGTTTGCGTCTGAGAAGGGAATATTATACCCGTCAGTATGCAGTTGGTCGGCGATTCGTGTTAACGGTCATTGTGTCTAGAGCGTATTTACAGTTGTTGTGTCGATGTTGTGAATGAATGAATAGGTGGCAAGTGAAAATGATGAAGTTAGTATCTGATCAAGATGTAGGTATTGACGGATTGTATTACTAAAAATTTTAATTTCAGTATATTTAATAATGACTGAACTTACCAGAATATGTATTTTTTGTAAAAAAAAAAGGAACTTGAAGATAGTGCAGTGACTGTAACTAAAGGATTACAAACTATCATAAGAACCAGTATTGAATTGAATTGAAAAATTCTTTATTTAAGCGGGCGAGGTTCAGCCTATGGCTGTTCTGCCACCTAACCCTTGTCCAAATAATACATTGAGAAATATATATATATAGACAAAAATAAAAAAGCCAATCAGTATTCTACCAAAACCTTCAGTTCCATAGAGGTGCCTACAGAGCTCCAATATTTCCAGATCCATAGAGGGGCCTTCAGTGCATCAGTACAATAGAAGAAGTCTCCAGCCAAAGCTTCAACCTAAGAAGGAAGATAGTTTTTTCTGAACATTTTTCATCATCTGGCTGTGACGGAATCAAAGGCTGTAGAAATTCATTGAACGTCTAACTTCAACTAAATTTCAGGTATGAATAGAGGATCTGCTTTATATTGCGTATTCTAGCGTCTGGCATAATTTAGACTTTCTAAATGTCACTTCCCGAATGATATTTGCTCAAAGATTAATAACTCCGGTAAAACCCGTTTATTCTGTCCATCGTTAAGAAACGTGGTGTGTTAAAATGTAATCATGTTACGTTCAATTAACACGGTAACAAAAACCTTTCGTATCCAAGTAGTTCCATGTTTAGCAGAGCTTCGTTGCATTAAAATCCCAAATTTATCCTCTACCATCTGACATTCAAAGTTAACGCCCATAATGAACTCTCAGAGCTCACCACGTATCTCACACCGATATTTCACACTAAATAGTCTACGAATGACCGTCTAATTTTAAAAGTTCTCGCTAATATGGGTTTTCGTTCTCCCCACTTTAGAACGTTTTCCCAAAACACTCATGATGGACGACAGCAAATCTTCGGTCGTTCACATGGTGAAAGGACGCCAACTTCGAACCAAGTTCGAATACGGTATATTTCCGGCTTTTCAAAATGTTAACCCATTGTTTTTTGTAATTTTCGCTTTAAAATTAGACAAAATGCAATTTTGGAGGAAAAGAACAGCTACACTTGCTGCAGATTTAACAACACTGCAAATATGGTCTCAAATTCCGAAAGATTTCCGAAATTTAATTTTTTCGCCAGAAAATGAAGAACTTTTTCGTCACTCATTGCAAAAGTGTTCTGAGATAATAACCGACTACTGGAAATTTTCCGAGTATTGTTCTTTAGTACAGAACAATGCAATAAACCTTTTAACCGCTGCAATCTCAGAAGTTGGATACAACTTCAAATTTAAAATTGAACTCCAAGACCGAACTATGAAATTTATAATAATTTTGTAGCAATTCTTTTTTTCTCAAAAACAAAGAACCCGTTATGTTCTAAACAATGAACAATTCTACGGGCAATGTAGGGATTACCCCGGATTCAAACGCGGAACCTAGGGATAGCAATGTTAATATGTTATCCAATGTGTATGTAAATGCAATAACATCGCGCAGAACGAAAACACGTTCACCCAACTTCAACATACACATTCATATACAACGGAAAGAAAGCAGATATGCTTTGCTCGACGAGAAGCACGTATGTCTTCCGCATCTACAGAGCATTCCCAGAGAGGAAGAAAAGCATATAAAACAACGCTATGTTAGCACACTTCACTTAGGTTTTCGAACCCAAGACTTTCAAATCCATAACATGGAAATGCAAACTCCGTGTTTTGCTTTAGAACGAAATATTCAAGTGCAAAATAAATTTTGTCTTTATACATTCTTTAAACAGCAATTCTATTACGCTAACACGTCGAAATTCGAGGAATTTCTGACATGCGAATTGCATGTATCGATCACTTTTGTTCTTATAGGCTCTAACAATGGTAGCAAAGCGCCAAATAGAGAAAGTCCAATAGAGTTTGGTACACCGCGACTTAAATGTAAGAGAAACTGAAAATGCAGACGCGCCATTTAAAACCTAAACGTATTATTTGTATCAAGCGATACAATGACATCTGTTTAGAGATTGTAATTGTCCTATCAATTATTTAATTCGAAACTATCCCAAATTTTGCTTAATTACCAAATTAATCACAAAACACAATACATTTTAGCCAAAATTCAACCTCTAAATTTTAATTCGAGTTATTAGTAAATTTTAAATAGAATTTCATTTAAGCTGTGTGCAACATTTGAGACAATGCTTGCTTTATGCAATATTTTGGAACCGTGCGCAAAGCCGATTTCAAAATAAATTAACCGGATCTCACAATTTTGCTATGTAAAGTACATTCCTGACATAAATCAGATTGTCAAGAACATTGGAACTTAATAAAATTCGATTTGTGAGGGAGGCGAATATAATCTATTCATATGGAAAAGTCCTATACTAGTTTTAGTTTAGGGGAAAGGCATTTCTATTTTCCTACTCCTGCCTAAATGGTTGGGGTATACATCCACTGTACATAGATACAATGTGGAGAACCCAGTTTTTTTAAGTTACAGGAAGATGCAACGATAACGCTACAAACTGAAATAAAACCGCTAAGCGACAACACGTAACGTTATATATTTGAGACAATGCGATTTATGTTCGATTTCATTCTTAGGCACCCAAATATTCAACGACGATTTTAGTATGTAAGGTAAAAACTATTGAAAATAGTTTTGTGCATTTAGTTTTAGGAAATCCCATACCGCTAAGCGTGTGGAGCGAATTTAGTATGTAAGATATTTGACGAATTAATATAACAACAACTAAACGGCAAAAATAGGAAATTAAATCTATTCTATGTTTAACATCAATTTATGAATTATAGGCCTACTTTATGAAAAATAAAAATATATCACGTGAAACTTTGAATTCAAAGAAATAATATTGCAATATAAATGATACCATTGATAAATGATACCATTAATAATAATTTCCTATGAAAAAAACAACAACAAATAATTAAAGAATGAAATTGTAGTCATGTTTAAAATTTAACATCATATTTTGTGCCACGTCTGTAAGATCTAGACAAAACATGACAGTGCATGCGTAGAATTAAAATCAAATATTGTCATCGCTAATATTCCGTTCGATAGAGCGAAATCCGGAAAAATGTTTTAACGAACGTAATTTTTAAGTAATTTTGTACAATAAGACCGTGAAATATTCCATCATTTATTCAGCATGACAATTATATTACCTTTTATTCTGTAAAACCCATCAAACTTTGAACCTATTATTTTTTAACGAAAAATTGTCACACTTCTTTTACATTTTAGCTACATTTTTCTTTTAGAATTTAAATGATGCAATTATTCTGAACGTGAAGTATATCACACATCTTTTTCCTAAAGAAACATTCATTTTGTTTCACAATCCTACTTTAAATACTTTTAGAAAAATATAGAGAAGTCCTGTAATCATTTTTTTTCAAGGCGAAGTCTTGATACTTAATTCATTGCTAAATATCAATTTTAAATCTTCAAATATGCTATGTTATAGGCAAAATGCGCAGAATTTCAGTACAATTCCATTTTATTTTCGTAAAGTACTATAACAGCATTAACGAAAAAAATGGCAATTCTTCATTAAATTAGGAAAACTTCGTACGCGAAGAATTTATCTACTTCAGGAAAAGTGAGTCCCTATTGAATTCTCAAACCGCCATTTTAAATAGTATTATTGTTGGACGAGATTCCGACATCTTCATGTTGTTCCCTTAGCATTGCAACAGTGATTTGTTTCGTTGTGTGCGAACGGACTACAGCCATCATCTCTCTCATGCAAAGATAATCTTGCATGATGTAATTGTTTTCGTTGACCAACCCACCCACTAACTCCTTCTTTCCCTGGCATTCTCGTCGTATCATGACTCGAGTATGTTTCATTTCGCTTGACAACAAGTCCATGTTGATTACCGCAATGTTTTCTTCCTTTCTCACTATTAAAATCCTCTCTTCTTATAATAAATATAAATAATTATGTTCACATATTCTTCTTTTACCAATTAATGCAATAGTTTGATTAACGCAAATAATTTCATGCCACAAGTTTTACTAGTGTTATGTGCGAAAGACAAAAACTGTGTAACGAGTCGTAATAATACACTCCCAGTGTCCGTAGCAACTTAGCCTAGTTTAGCACAGTGCAATGATAAACCACCTTTTGGTTCACCTGCGTTCTTATGATTTTCTACTACAAATTTCAACCGTCCGTTTTATTTTATTCTTATACTAATAATTATAATTTTGTACATAATGTATATACTCCAAATCTTGTATATAATGATAATAAATAATAATAATAATACAACTTCGTAGTAAAATTGAATCCTAGAATTTTATGCTACAAGCAACCAACAACCCCTGAAAAATTACAATAAGTAGCCTAGTAGTTTTTCAAATAAAATAAGCCAATGACTACCTGGTGCATATTTCATTATGGTCGCCGTTTAAGTGCTTTAGGCACTGGTCACCGAAATATTGTGCTAGGACCAGACCGACTGTGCTTTTCTCGATCGGAAGTTGCCCGAATAGTAGCCGATTCTTTCTTTTGTTAGAAATTGAAATTATTCTAATTTTAATTAATAAGCGGACAAATCTTATAATTGGCATATTCTTTTATTTTACTTTTGTTATAAATTTCTCTTTCGAAGAGAAACAGAAGATAAATAATTCTTGTATCGTCTTAGATATCTTCACTCAGAAACTTTAACTTCGTGACAATGTTAATTTGACCTTTAACTGCCTTTCATTCTTATAACTTCGAACCTTTATAATTCTTCTCGCAACATTTTATCGATTTTAATTCAAACTTTTAATTCTTATATTTTACCATCAATGCATGCCAATTGCGTTTAACATCAATGCAAAAATAACATCAATCCTTTACATATGCAACCCACATTATTTATTCCCAATTACAACTTCGACTTGTATTTCAGATTCAAATATTTGATATTGAATCACCAGGATTTGATCCTTGGAGAAATACTAAAATATTTACCGATTTTAACCAAATGAAACGCATGTTTCAAAAATAGTTTTAGATTTTGTTAGTTAGTCTTATACTATGACAGACGCATAACAATAAGATCCTATATTCATACGTCTTCTTCTTTATTTTAGTTTTTTTATATTTGTTTAGTCATTTTTTCATTTATAATTTTAGATCTTTTTTATTATAGTTACTTTAACTTGCAGTAAACGCCATATAGTTTACTCACTTTATTAATTCTAATATATAACCAAAATAATCCATATAACCGCATTTATATCCGTATATACTCTTATAACCGCATTTAAAGCTATTTAAAAGATTTGTTTCCATTTCAACTTTTAGAAGCTGATATTGACATTACGTACATAATTTCCACTCAGTTCAATCAGTCAACTTTTAGAATTCTTGAAATATAAAACTTCAGTTTTAACTTCACTTTTCTTTCTTCTTTATCCTTCACTTCTACTTTTCGAATGCTCATCAGGTCTTTTCAATTAAATTCACTTTGGATTTAGTATACAGCCATAACGCAAATCACACCAAAGCCGAACAAAGCCAGAAACAACCAGCAAAATTTAATACAGAATAACAAAATTCAACCCAACAAAATTAAGAGCTTGACGCTATTTTCAAAAATGGGACATTAGTTATCTAATCCACCATCAGCAAGATTCAACGAACCTTTGGCAATATCAGACTACTTCTACCAGAATCAACTTCACCGCACAATTTCATACTACAATCAACATTTTGGAACTTCAATCAACACAGATTTCAACATTCGATCTTCGATCAATCCAGCCAACGTAGTACAACAGTGGAATTCAACATTTTTTTTCTAGCAGACCTTCAAAATTCTACCAGACCGTCTAGACTGACATCAATGAATCCCAGTGACCCAAAAGTGAATACCCAGTGCTTAACATCATTTTATTCCCCATAAGCTTCAGTGATTTGTTTTGACTAAAGTGTACAACAAGTGTATAAAATTCAAAGCTTCATAACTTCTACCTTTAATCAGTGATACTAAATAATTTTGGACATTTTGAACAATATTCTTCGATACTTTCTTCCAGTGATTTATATGACTGTGAAAATGACTTTGCAACATTCTCTCTTCGTTTTTCTTCTGAATATTGCGCTCATTTTACGTTGATATTTAACAAACATTATGATTACATTGTGAACAGTGAAATGATAACAGTGTAATACTTACCAACCTTCCAGACTTGAATTTGAACTGCAACATATGTCACTATACCACGATATTTTGTTCCGAAATTTTCTAGAACAATACGAACTTCCAACTAGTGCGAACTTTCACTTTTTTTCTCCGAACTTCGAACCTTGTAAAACTTTCACAATTCACCAGTGATATTTGAATTTGGACACTATCAATACTTCGCAAGACAAAATTTTACGTATTACTTCCGAGGAACAGAATTTTCTTCGCATTTTCAAAGTGATGTCAAACACAAATTATTGACACATTTCACTACAACTTTCCACTTTCGAACATTGCATACTATATTTCTGTGTGACCGAACCCCAAACCTCTTGCACCTTCGAACCGCTTCACAGGTGTTATACGAGTGCAGTAACCTTCTGAAACAGAACAGTGTAGTACGCGTAGATCAGACAGTCTGTCTTCGCTACCTAAGCAAAAACAATTTCAGATAACGCACGCTTTAACCAGTGACATACAGAAAACTAGTACAACGAGAACTTCAATGTCATTATCAAGTGAAACTTTATAAACTTTCTGTCAACTTTTAACCGAACTTTGTTTTTTTTTACCATTTTGTTTCATATATGTGTTTTAATTCATTGATTTGTGTGAGTGTCCAAAGAAAAAGCAAAAAAAATACATTTTATAAACACTTAAAGAACATTTGAATGAATAACTTTTCGACAAAAATGACGAACTGACAAGTATTATTGAATTTATATGTATATGTATTTTGTTTGTAATTCTTACTATCTATTATTCTGTTAGTTTTAAGGTGCAAACCATTGCAAATTTAATTTTAGGTATGATTTTGAATTTTATTGATAAGAAAATTTTAATCCAATACATTCCAATATCGCATTAAAATTTTCTTATACCTACCTCTGCGTAGTGTGATAGTCCCCAGTAGAGGGAAAAATTAACTTTATTCATAAAATTCAAAATAATAGGAAATAATTAGGTTTTAGTATAATTTTATATTTTTCTTGTAATTTGTTCGGTGAAATGGAAATAAAACCGCCGCCATGTTTCAGTAAAGATGAACAGAGTAGCAACAACGAAGGCTGGTGAAATATATTGCAATCCATGACGTCAATCGAGATGTTATTCACCTTTGAGCAAATTAACCATACTCTTATGATGGGAACGTCACCTTTCGCCCTACTTAAAGTGACCGTCTCCGCCAAGTCAGACAAACACCACACACACACATTTACTGTATGTACGATTTCCTATATAAAGACAATCAGTATTCTACCAAAACCTTCAGTTCCATAGAGGTGCCTACAGAGCTCCAATATCTCCAGATCCATAGAGGGGCCTTCAGTGCATCAGTACAATAGAAGAAGTCTCCAGCCAAAGCTTCAACCTAAGAAGGAAGATAGTTTTTTCTGAACATTTTTCATCATCTGGCTGTGACGGAATCAAAGGCTGTAGAAATTCATTGAACGTCTAACTTCAACTAAATTTCAGGTATGAATAGAGGATCTGCTTTATATTGCGAATTCTAGCGTCTGGCATAATTTAGACTTTCTAAATGTCACTTCCCGAATGATATTTGCTCAAAGATTAATAACTCCGGTAAAACCCGTTTATTCTGTCCATCGTTAAGAAACGTGGTGTGTTAAAATGTAATCATGTTACGTTCAATTAACACGGTAACAAAAACCTTTCGTATCCAAGTAGTTCCATGTTTAGCAGAGCTTCGTTGCATTAAAATCCCAAATTTATCCTCTACCATCTGACATTCAAAGTTAACGCCCATAATGAACTCTCAGAGCTCACCACGTATCTCACACCGATATTTCACACTAAATAGTCTTCGAAGAACGACATTATGTAAAACCTCTCGCTAATATTTCAACGTTTCAGTAATCGTCTGTTTTACAAATGTTCCAGGTATTCTTTGTGGACCTGGAGGAAGCCGTTCACATGGTAAAAGGTCTTCCTAAACTCAGGTCGTAGTTAGAATACCTAACGTAAAGAAACAGTATGACTCCGGTCGTTCACAATACATATTCAAACATCGAAAGGAAGGATAGTATCCACGTAGCATTACGTAATGTAAATATTATAAAAGTTCATAATGAATGCAGGAAACAGTATACTAGGCCCAGCAATATAAAATCCGCTATACAGTCTCTACAACAGGCTACTACGTCACAGCATTGTTTAAGGGAATTAGAAAATAAATTTAATTCTAAACGTGATTGTGTGTTATGTGGGGAAAATGTTGATTATGACCCGAAATACCCGCTAAAATATCGTAGGCAAATACATCACGTAATGACCTTAGAATTCAAACAAACCATACTTAGGGCTTGTGATAATAGGGACCATGAATGGAGTGGTAAAGTTAAGGCTAGACTGTTAGATGCTATTGATTTAGTCGCCGCTGAAGCGCGCTATCATGGTGATTGTTATAAAAAGTTTTGTAAAGTTAAGGCAAGTGGAAAAAATGTAGGGCGACCACAATCAGCCAATTCTTTAGAATAATTCAATCTACTGTGTAATTATCTTGAAAACAACAATGAATGCCAGTTTTCAATAAAAGAGCTGAGAGACATTTTAATTGACATAAGTGGCGCTGATATTAATTACACAGATCATTATCTAAAATCTAAATTGTGTGATTATTTTCAAGATCGGTTGGTAGTGCACAATGTATCGGGAAGCAAAAGTGTTTTATGTATGTCAAATACTAGTCATATCGTTCTTGACTTATGGTATAAAAATAAAGAAAAAACTGACGAAGAAGAACGTAAAAGGATAGTACGAACAGCCGCACAAATTGTCAGGGAAGACATCCAGAAAATGAAGTATGATTGTGAACAATATCCAAATGAAGAGGATATTAGATCTGGTTCCGATCATTTAATTCCGGAAACCTTGAAACTATTCACTTCTACAGTATCGAAAAAAAGATCTGAAAACGAGAGCCCTGACATTAGTAGAAAACGTGCTGTTATCAACCATGCAGTAATTTCTGCTGTAAGGCACAAGTCATTATTGTCTCCAATACAGACTTGTTTGTCCCTGTATTTGAATAGGCTTTACGGATCGAAACACCTGATCGAACAACTGTCTGCATTAGGAGTTTGTTCCTCATATTACGAAAGTGATAGATACTTAAGATCCTTAATTAGTGCAGGTCCCCCAGTTATACAATGTGGCGCCTTTACGCAGTTCGTATTTGATAATGCTGATGTGAACGTGAGGACTTTGGATGGTTTTAATACATTCCACGCTATGGGAGGAATAGCATGTATAACTCCATCTGCAAATATCTCTGTAACAACCGAAGTGCCTAGGTTAGTAGACGGATCGTTCCATGTTTCAAGGGGAATACGGAAACTTTCATATGTAAAACGGAAACAGAGTGGGCTAAAAAATATTATAATAGATGATTTGACTAATATAATAGCCTTAAGAAAAACCAGTGTAAACACATCATCTATCATCCATCCATTAAATCTCTTATGGATCAGTGGAGTTAACTGCCAAACAGGTTGGAACGGCTTTATGCAAGTATCAACAAACAACGAAGCAAGTTTCGAAACGACTTATGTTATGGCAATTCCATTTATTGACATTGACCCAAACAATCCATTATCCGTGTACACAGCTTTGTGTTTTGCTTCCGCACAATGTAGAAAAATTAATCAAACATGCATTGTAACCTTTGATCAACCCCTTTTTCTCAAGGCAATGGAAATGGTATCTGGTGCTGAAGACTCATCTGATTTATCAAAAAGGTTGGGAGGTTTTCATTTACTAATGTCATACCTAGGATGTATTGGTCGAATCATGGAAGAAAGTGGAATAGAGTCACTATGGGAGACTGCCTATGGAAAGTCTACAGTAAAACATATGCTGAGTGGTCATGCTTTTGCTAGAGCGGTTAGGGCATATATCTTAACAGGTGCTGCTATCGGTGAGAACGTGACGGAAGAAATACACGATGAAATATTTTTTCATGATATACAGCAAATATATGACAAACTTACAAACAATGAAATATCTCAGGCAACTGCGAGTGCGGAGTTCAATTGTCTATCATAAAATTGACAAACCACGTTAACAGCATGAAGTCTGTGAGCAGAACATCAAAATTGTGGCTCAATTTACTAGAACTAATTGACTTAAAGTTTATTTTAGCAGAAAGAACAGAAAACTGGGATTTGCATTTAGAGACAACCGTAGATATGCTTCCCTATTTTCATGCGGCAGGTCATCTCCCTTATGCTAAGTCTGACCATTTGTATGCCAAACAAATGCGTAACTTAAAATGTAAACTTTCTAAAAAAGAGTACGAGTTATTTACGAAAAAAGGCTTTTTACTGTTAGAAGGAGTGACAAGTTTTGGTCTGGAGTTTGGACTGACATGTGTATTGAGCAATCATTAATGAAGTCTATGAAATCAACAGGAAGTCTTACCACGGAAGAGGGATTACTGAGAGTACTTTGAGTAAGTGGGTGCTGGGAACTCCAGCATTTTTGAAATCAGTGAGGCCTTTCGAAAGTTCATTGGACTGGATTATCATACGCATGAGCAACATGTGGAGTTTAGGGAAAGCCGTCAAGCTAGAGTCAAACGTGACTTGTCTAAATTTAGGGATTGGATAAGCCAGCACAGTCCTTTTGTTTGTAACACACAAGAAGTATTCAGCCTGTCTATGGGTTTGTTGTCCAATTCTACTGTTAACTGTGACAGAGCATATGAAGTCGGAATGGCAGCAATGGAAAAGATGGTAGGGAAATCTTTTGACGATATCAAGCTTCACAGAAAAGACATGGTTAAGACACAGGCAAATTATAAGGCTATCAAAGTAAGGTCTCAAGACGTTGTCATTAATACACAGCAAATATTTAACAGGATTATATGCATTTGTGACAGCCCTATAAAACTTAAATCATATTTCAAGTTTGAATTGGCATCACACCCACCATCATTGTTTGAGGAGAATTCCTTGCGGAAAGACACGAAAGCATCATTGATGAAAGCATTTGAAGCTGGAATTGTTGAAAAAAGATTCGAAACCAATGACACTGCTTTTGTGATAAATGGCGGATATCTATTACATGCAGTTGTTTTGGGAGAAAACAGTACTTTCAAGGAAATAGTAGCAAATTATATAAGTTGTATAATCCGAAGATATGGAAAGAACGTGACAGTAGTATTCGACGGGTATCCCACCTCACCAACCACGAAACAACAAGAGCAACTTAGGAGAGCATCTAAAATTTTGTCCCATTCAATTGTATTTCATGAAAATAATGTTTGCACAACACCGCAAGCGGCGTTTTTTGGCAAATTCACAAAATAAGAAAAGGTTGATCGAGGCTTTCAAAACAATGTGTATTGCTGCTGATATAAATTCTGTCTCGGCAGAAGAAGACGCTGATACTCTCATTATCGAGCAAGCAATAAAATATTTACAGAATAATGATATAACTGTTGTAGTAGGTACTGATACTGATCTGTTGGTACTGCTTGTGGCACTAGCTCCTGAGACTGACGGGAAACTATTTTTCTGGAAACCTTTGCCTTTAGAATCAGTGGGTACAGTTTATTCTGTTGATTTGCTTGTTCAAAAATACTCTGATCAGCGGACTCATCTCTTATTTGCCCGTTCTATCACAGGATGCGACACGACTTCTGAATTTTACGGAATAGGAAAAATGAAGGCAGTCAATCTAATAAGAGCATCATCCGGGCGAGGTCCCAATCTGAGTGGTTTATTAAACCCAATATGTCAAAAGAAGTTCTTTCAGAAAACGGAGAACGTTTCATTTTGAGCATGTATAATTTATCACAATATAACAATCTTGATGAAGCAAGGTACTTTAAATTCCAGAGGCTAAATGAAAAATTATCATTGAAATCTAATTCTGACTTGGCCAAGCTTCCACCATCCTCAAACGCTGCAAAACAACATGTATTGAGGGTCTACCATCAAATTCAAACATGGTTAGGTAACAAACTCCCAGTGGAAGAGTGGGGTTGGGAATATCAAGAAACCAACAAGCTGAGGCCAGTACCAATGACAAATCCTCCTGCACCAGATGAGCTACTTTTATTAATTTCTTGTAACTGCAAGAAGCCATGTGTTAATACATGCAGTTGTCGAAGAGTTGGGTTTGATTGCACATCAATGTGTAGAACTTGCAATGGAGTATATTGTCCCAATATTTCTACAGACGATCCAGAGGTGCCTGAAGATGAATGAAATTACTGTGTTATGTGTAATATGCAGTTAAGTGAGTTATTAATAGTGTTTTTATGGGAAATTATTATTCGTTCATATTGTACATTATCAGTTTAACTTTTAATATTTGAAGTGAGTTTGTAGTTATTAACGTCACCATCAACCAAATACTATTTCAACTGTGAACTGACTTTAATGAAGCCTCTTCCCTACTGTTGCCGTCACATGCATCATGGCGTGCCTAGTTTATCAGCCATTACGGAGCAGCATTTATTAAAGGTGAGCCTTATTGCATATCATTTTAACGGTTTTTAAGTTATCTGTAGGTTGATTCGAAGAAATTTTGCAAATAATATAAAGATAAAAAGTTAGCAATAATTTGTATTTCCTTTCATTATAAATTTATGTCTATTTTGTTACTTTTTTTACGTTTGTGACAAAACTATAAAATAAACATAAAATATGCACTGAACATTATTTTTAGATAATTGTCTAAGGAAGAAAACAAAAAAAAGAATCAAGTCAATAACTTTATTGGTTTGGACTCTGCAAGCGTTTGAATGAAGTACTGTCATTGCAATGTTAGAGGGGGCTGGGGGGAAAGCAAGCGCGAGAGAGGTCGGGACTTTGTTGTTTTGTGATCCCTACCATATGTCCTACACACCTGCCAAAATTCAGCTTTCCCCTAATTTGTTACGACATTCGCAATTTTTTGTCTTTATTGACTGGGCTATTTGGGGCGTCAAAATCGTGCAAAATTCATATCAATGAAAGTTCGATACATGATTCTAGTTTGATTTGGCATGGTAGAACCACACAACTATTCGTGACGTTTAAATATACTAGTTAGAAATAACAAAACATGCATGCTCCATTCAGTACATTCTACTCCCACTCGGAGAACACACGGACTAGTACCATGAAAGCTACGAAGTTCGGTATATTCCTGAAAAAGGTCAGTGATTGAAGTAGTGTAGTGCAAAAATTATCTCAGCAAATTCAACCTATGTGGAATGCGAAGAGGAGACAAAGTTGGTTAAATTTGTATAATCATAGTGGTGCAAGAACTCGCTTGAATTGAAGGCTCTCTAGCAATACCCCTGGGACTCCAGGGTTTAAGGTATATGGTTATTGTACTGCTGATTGCCATGTGCACGAGCGCGCATCCTTGAATCGCTATATTAGTGTCCTTTTTCCTATCTACGTTGGAGCGTTGAAGTTTTTGTTGTCTATGAATTGACAAATCGTGTTCATATTGAAAATAACCCTGTGATAGCATTAATTAGCAAATGCAAACGTTCAAATAATGAAGAAGAGAATAAATACAATAGGAAGGACCAAAACTATTACTGAACAGGATCAGTAAGAAATGTTACGAAGGTCCGAAGTGATCTTCTCAGCTTCTAAGGATGGGACCTATAGATACTGGGACAGTCAGCTCCAAACCACTTTGTTCAATAGACCCCAACGAACTCGAACCTGCGGCCACGCGTACCGAAATGTAAATATTAGGTGTAGAGCTGCATACAAACCTATTCAACCAATAACTGTGTAGAATAGTTAATGAAGTTTATGTGTACTGGGGCTACTTTTATTCTGGAAAAGAGAAAAAGAACGTATGCATAATCTAAAAAAGGAATATTCACGACATTGGTGTTACATACACAATCTGAGTTTGGTGCCGCAAGTAGAGGAGTATGTTGATACTGTAGCTCGTCAAAGCGACTATACAATGAAAGTAGAATTTTATGCATGAAATAAAAAATTAAAAGATCAATTGACGTGCATTTTTACATTGAAGCCGAGTGTGTTATTTGGAATGTGAAGACCATTTACCAATACGTAGACAAAAATTGAACGTTGCAACGTAGATGAAAAAATAAGATATCCTGGCGGTTCGTTGACTGGAACTCGTGCACATAGGGAAGATTAATAACAGTGTGCCTCAAACCCCTGCCATGTTGATATTCTAGTGAGCGTTTAATTTAGAAAAGTTCTTGTGCCGCTGCGATTATCCAGATTTTTCTCCTTTTAGCATGCATCTGCGGTGGAATTTAAGAGGATTTAAGATAAAATAAAATAAATGGCTGAGCAAAGCAATACGTTTTAATTAAAAACTAAAAACGTGAAATAGTTTCACTAACTAACTACTTGGCTTCATCGAACACACTAAACTACATGAACAACAGAACTTTTAACGAGCCTGCTATCGGATTCCTAATTGGGTCACTACCAGCCAATCACATAACAGTCTACACGACATGAATTTATAATTAAAAACATACACTGATTCCCTTCCCCCTTGTAACTACTACATCTAGACATATATTCTCAAAGTAAGTCTTGACCTGCAGATTTTTTTAAAATTTTTAAATGACGTAAATAAATAAAACGTTTAATGGGTAAATAGAAAATAAGAGGAAAACTAAACTAAAAGTTTTAAAGATCTTTAAAGATTTCTAAAAGTAGAAATTATATTTCAAGGCTCGTTAATAGGTTATTCCACTGTTCGTCAATTTAAAGTCCTGAGTTCCAATTCATCACTTTTTCATCTTCCACTTCTATAGATCTTGCTTCTTTCCAATTTCTGACAGTCCTTCTATTTTCTTGTGCAGCACTTTCAATTCACTCCAATCCATTAAATGCCCCGTGTTCCTTATGTGTTTGGAGATAGAATTTAGGTCCATTCCCAACAAAACGTCATCTTTATGTTTTACCGCTCTTTCGGTTAACCACTTTCCCCTCTCCCCTACATAGCATATTTCACAATCATTACACTGAATTCTATGAATTACTAGTTTCTGTCCATCAATCTCTTCTCCTCTTCTTGTCTCTTTGCTTTTCTCATCTTCTCTCGTATTACCTCTAGTAGCCTCTTGCTTCTTTTCTGTACGTTGAAACACCTCCCATCTTCTTCAGCATTATCTTTATGAATTATGTTTCTTCTCCTATACTCTCTATCCCACACAACAGTTTCTTCTCTTCTTTTCCACTTCCTTCTTTTCCACTCTTCCTGCCTTTCTTCACTTCCTTGTTTCTTGGTCTCTGCTTTCCTTTGTACTTCAACCTCCTCTCATAATATCCATTTTTGCTTAACTGCTCACGAGAAACTGCTATGCCCTCGTCTGCTTTTACTTTTTGACTGTTAGCCTCTCTAATTCTTTCTTCCATGTTGCTTATCAAGTTGCTCTTCGTCGAGTAATCCACATCACTCCTAGCATGAAAATAGTTCCCGGAAGCAAAACATTTTGATACCATTCTGTGCATATTTTTTCCTACCTTCTTTCTTATCCTCATTTAAAAAAAACTATGATATAATACTTTTCCATTTCCAACTCCAGTTGGGAGTGTATGCTTAGATGTAGTAGAAACAGGGGAGGGGGAATCGGTGTATGTTGTTAATTATAAATTCATATCGTATAGATGATTACGGGATTGGCTGGCAGCAAGCCAATCAGGAACCTGATAGCTGACTTGTTACAAGTTCTGTTGTTCATGTAATTTAGTGCCAAGTAGTTAGTTAGTTGGTGAAACTGTTGTACGTTTTTCATTTTAATAAAAACATTTTGCTTTGCTCAGAAATTATTATATTTTATCTTAATTATATAAAAGCAAAGCTTTGACATGGAAAATATCATAGAAAGATTTAATTTTACGCTGCACGACTTCACCCACTAAGCCCTTTCAGAAAATATATCGACCCACATACCTCCCATGGTACCAGTTCGTATGTTCTCTAGTTAATCTAGGAAATATGGAGTATCCTCATGTTGGACCTAGAATGGCAATCTGCTAAGTATGCTATCTTTTTCGTGTAGTAAATCTCACTGCAAACTTTGGTAATCCATGGAGGACCAATAAGCCAAAAACACGAGCCGTGACAACAGTAAAACACAATAGTGCCGTCAGTGCATGAAAAGCACATTTACTACCAAATTGTCTTAAAGAACAATGGAGTTCTCAGATTCCACTAACAATCACCAATGCTCTGAGAGTTCCTTCACAGCATAGTAATCCAGAAAGTGTCAACTGTTCATTACGCACGTGGCTATATCCTCAAGCATTTCTCATACATGAACGTTATAACCTATGCTTATGGTTTATTACATTAAAAATTAAAGGTTGTACAGTCCCGTTATCTCGAGATCCACTGCACTAATTAAGACAATTCCGGTCTGATCTGATCTGGCCTATCTAATACCTTCCCAGCGGCAACTCAACTACGTCTCTACACCTTGTAGTTCATGAGATATATTTTTGACACTAACAGACAGCCGTGTGGACACGGTGGGGATCTAAGTTCTTACATTGTTACCAATAGCTAGCGATATGCTATCAAGTGACTTAAAATGAAGCCATCATACCTAAGTAAAATCCGCACTGTAGCCAGATCATGGTACATAAATTAAAATTAAATAGTGGAGAAAAACAATAGGGATGTCAAAGAAAGGTGTTTTGTCGAAATACACATTTTAAAGTACAACTCTCTCATTTACCCCTACGTGTGTAATATTCTAACAGCAGTCATAAGATGTAGAAATTCTTATATCTTCTATAATGCTGAACAGGCTTGGAAAAGAAATAATTTGAAAATTAAGAAAACTTTCTTTATTATTTACCAAACAATGTAAAATTTTCCCTGTTCAGAATACTTACAGAAAGTTAATGTCTATGGACTAAATTTACAGTGATATTAGTAAAGTTTTCTTCATTACATACTCTCATATTATACATGCACTACCATAAAGGAAATGGTTTCAGCTTTTATCGTCTTTTCCATACACTGAAAGCATGCACCAATTTTTCAATGTATCACAAGAAGCTTTTGTATTCCAGCCTGCATATTAATATAAAGATAGGCTTGTACTTGTGAATCGAATTTGAATCTTGAATTATTTATCAAGTTCTCTCCTTCATCTTGAATATAAAAATCCGATACAATATTCTCAGATTGTAACTATAATTATAACATGTGTCAGATCTACTGACAAACTTCACAATTCTGTGATCCCAAGGCATAAGCAGATATGTTTTTTATCCCAAAAATGAGATAGTCTGACAAACATGTAGACTGAAGGCTTTTCTACCTTGTGGCAAAGTCTGATAAGTCAAATATAAATAGTTTTATATTTGTTTATTTTTATATTTGACTTATCAGACTTTGCCACAAGGTAGAAAACCCTTCGGTTTACATGTTTGTCAGAATATCTCATTTTCGTGAGAACTGACAACAAGACAACAAAGATTTGATGAAGACCGCGATGACGACAATATAACTTTCAACTACAGAAAGTACCAATATGAACGAGTGGTGAAAAAAGCATTGTTTGAAATCAATAAGTGTTAGAAGTGTTGAAGTATTATACCAGACAGCATCACATTTCATAAGAATGCTACAGTAGCATATATTGTGCACAAGTTTCCTTTTGCATTATGGGAAAAAGCCTAAACCAATAGATGATCCTCCGCTTGAGAACGAACCCATAATGAGAGAAGGAATCAGCACTGAAGGCATCCAATTGTTTGGTAAGTACAGAAACGCAAGATATTCGGACTGAACTTTAAAGGAAAATTTGAACAACCGTTCAAATCGTGGAATCCATTTTTCTCGAAACTTGTTAACGGGGAGGCAGATATTTGGTAAATCCCGTTGAACATTATTTAGAAAATATTGAAATTTAAAATACGTTGCCTTGTCATTTGTTGGACCAAGTGCTACAGAAGTTACTCTCGAAATGGCTATTCTTCTGACATTTGATGAACAAGTGTGTACTTTTATCGTTGTGATAGTTATCGTCAGCGAATTCCTGTTCTGGGTTTCTGTAAAGGTTAGCAAATGTAAAGAGAGCTTCGTGAATCATAGTAAACTCTTTGTATATGTGGTTTGTACTTCTCTTCAAGTATCTACTATTCACCCTCAGATACCACCTTTCAGAATATTGTTCATAAACATTACAGTATTTAGATTACTTATTTGTTGTATATGTAAAGGATATATAGCAAATATACTATCAGTTCCATTGCACTATCCAGAAGTGACTACTTTGGAAGATCTGGTAGATGGTGATCTTCCAGTAAAATGTCTACCAATATATGAACATATTTTTAAGCATTCAACAAATCCTGCAGTCATAGAAATTAGAGAAAGATACCGAACTGATATGAATGTGAAAGATGCTCTGACGGATATAGCGTACAGAAGAAACATTGCGCTGTTTGAACCACTAATATGTTGACAGCAGATGATTAGTGAACTCAATATACATTCTTTCGTTCACATTGTAGAACAGCCAGTTGTTATCCAGTACCTTCCATTCTTTTGCAGGAAGCATTCTTCATTGATTGAACGTAATCGTTTCTTACGAGAAACTTATGAGTATGGATTACAACTCAAGTGGAAGAATTATGTGGTGTTTCAGTTCCAAT